>CM021733.1:15312778-15339845 GCA_011075105.1 Heteronetta atricapilla
AGGAAAGGAAAGGAAAGGAAAGGAAAGAAAAGAAAAGAAAAGAAAAGAAAAGAAAAGAAAAGAAAAGAAAAGAAAAGAAAAGAAAAGAAAAGAAAAGAAAAGAACATTGTAGGGCCTGTACCATTCTGTTTGTGGGACATTTTATAGCTGTTTTCAAGGTAGTCATTTTTACACTGAAGAAAAAATAAGAAAAAGTGCAAGATACATTTTATTCATGATTGTCATGTCAAAAAAGCCAGCTCATGTTTGGTGTGGATTTTCTCAGCACTGAACAATGTGTTTTATTTGTGTAATCTTTAAACTATTTTACATTTTCCTTTCTGAAGTCTGTTTTAATAAAACCAAACAAACTGCCTTGAGAACAAGTGTACAGTCAGAGATATGCTGATGAAGTAAGCAATTAATGTTACTGCTTATCTGGAGTTCCATTTATGCAGTGCAGCCTCCACAACCAGGTCATTGCGACCTACGAATGAAACTCACTTGATGAAAACCTCCACTTTTTTTTTTTTTTTAATTTAGTCTCCCAGAGAGCTAAGAAAATACAGCAAAATGTGTTTAAAACTTCTAAAACAGATACCTTTACAGTACTCATATGTCTTTGTTTTAACCACTCTCTTCCATTAATTCACATTTCTATGAAGTAAGATACAAATCATTCACAGAGTTTTGGTCCTTTTTAATATACATAAATGACTCCTTAGATGAGACACTCTTCTGTCCCTCTTTTTGACAGGCAGTGTGACTGATCTGAAGACTCATCAAAACAGAGATTCCAAGCCCTGGCTGTCATGAGATGAGCCATGAGTAACAAGGAAACTGAGTCTTTGCTAAGCTCTGTCTGACAGGAAAATATTTGGTTTTTTTCTTTCCTGGAGCGTGTTGCCAGCCTGCTCCAAAGACCATCTGACAGCCGACAATACTGTAATGCCTTCTGGTTTTCCTCCCTACCGTTTTACAAGTGCTGCACAGGCATGGGAGGGTTTCAAGGAGGTGCAGAGTTCCTGGGTATGTCACAGCTTGAGTCACTGTGCTGTGTAAGGAGACCGAAGGCCCACCATGACAGGCTGAGGCCTGGTGATCTCCCCCACTCCCATGAACCACCAGTGACACTACAGACTCACACAGAGATAAAGAGAACAAAGGAATGCAAGTGTTGAACAAACTCAAGGACAATGACATATTAGAGACAGCCCGGAGCATGAGCTGAGCACCAGGAGCTCCTCATGAGCACCAGACTAACATTTAACTAGTTTGAAAGGACTGAGCACAAGGCATAAGATTCAAGCAGGCACAGCTTGAGCTTGGTGAGAACATTCCAGGGAAAAACAATACCAGAGGATTGTTTCTTCTCTCACTGGCTGTGGGTGAGAGCAGTAATTCATGCATATGTGTTGTTTGGGGAAAGGCCTTAAAGAATCAATTGACTACAATGACTTGTCTAGCTGTAAACTTTTTATTTCTTTTCAACTTTTTTTTTCTGCTGCTGTGTTTTTCTTCCAGTTTTTACTTAATTTACATTTCCTACGAGTGATTGCTTGATTACTCCCGGAATCTGAAAGATATCCCAGACACCCTGCTACTGGCACCTCACACCCTTACATGACCCTTGTATTTCAGTTTCCATAAAGCGCCAGAAAATGCCTGATTAAAGAGGTATGGCTTCCTCTCCTGTTATAGTGCCATCATCAGAGTGACATAAGAGATTGTGCTGGAAGTGAATTTGCTGCCTTTGGGGACACCATAACCTTTTTCTTGATGTTCCTGATGGAGGCATCGCTCCTTCAGGCATGTATTTTGAGTGGAACCAATACCTGACCTCCCCAAGAAACACATAGCTGGTGTTGTGATGGGGAGAGAGAAATGGGGCCACTGGCATGATGGACTAAAGGTCACGTCATGAACATTGCCACCACAGGTAAAGCTAATGGGAGCAGCTGGTCAAAAGCATCAATAAAAGCAAAAACCTAACTCAGTAGAGAAAATGAACCATGAGCCATTTTCTTTACAGCACTGCTCTGGGGGTTGCACAGATATACCAAGCAAGGTTTGCTCATTAGAAGGCAGGTCTACATTTGAGCTTGTTAGGAATGCAAGATGAGGCTTTGCATCCCATTTAGCAAACCTTCAGATCATCTGACTGCGTTTCTTTCCTGTAGATTCCCTCCTAATCATTCCACTGAGGACACAGCAGATAATCTTACGTTTAATTTATGCAGCTTTGTTGTTAAGAAGAGTTAATAATACAAAACGATTTATCCTTAAGGAATAATTTAACCATCCCACCCTCTCCCTGAAAGAAAGAACAGAAAAGGAAGGTGCATCCAGTTCAAACGGTCAGGTAACCACATACAAACCCCCTCACGTTTGCATTCTTAATATTGGCATGTGTAATCTCCATTGTGAATTGCAAACATGAATTGCATGTAAACACTTTTCTTCAGAGGGAGTTTTTAGTCTAAGTACTTAGCTGCAGACACATATTTGAGAATCTGGGCCTTGTTGCTTTAAAATATTCATGCGCAGGAGCAGGATTTTACAGCTGTCATCTGGATAATTAAGCTCTTCATTAACAGTTGTTCTCAAACCAGTAGGTGACCTTTAATTTGGGATGAAAGTACTCAGGAATGGTTTTCAAGCATTAAAAAACTGCAGAGTACTCTCTCTCACCTTGTCCATTGAAAATCTTTTGTAAAGCATTGGTTTTCCAAGAGAAATAATGCTGGGTGAGACAAAAATATATTTCCAGTTCTAACATATCAAATGAGTGCTTCACTTTATTGTGACTGAAATATATATATATATATATATATATATTTTCTGTCTCATGCAGTCTTTGCTGTGTGTCACCTGGGTCTTTTTTACCCCTACCCAAGTACCAACAGCAAGGTGTATCCGCATCAAAAAAGAACCAGAAAAAATAGTAAGACCACCGTGAGAGCAGTGCATGCATGGGAACATACTGTATATATGAACAGGTAGAAGATTGCAGGGCAGTATGGAGCAATATAGACTTTTCTGTTGAGTCATCATAACATCCATTGCTAAAATTCTTCATTAAAGGGGCCATTTTGGCTGAATACTTTGATAGGTGAGCGCTGCTGGCCGAGTGAGGAGAATGACAAACGGGACAGATGGGCAGCATCCAGGAAAACAAGATGCAACCAAGCACTTAAGAGGAGTTTCAACCATACGTCAGCAGTAGAATGTTTTTCTTAATCTTAAGGCTGCATCCAGACACCAGATGATATTGGGACAAAATCTTCCATGTCCTGTGCCCTTCAGTCAGCAAGGAGAAGATATAGTCAGAGAGAGTCCTGAGGAGGCTTTCAAAGGCTTTTTCCCCTTTCTAGTGTTGGGAAACTCTGAAGAAATGCTGTTGAGGAGGGAGGGAGGTAGAGACAGGGATAACTAAATTTCTCTCACTTAAAATAAGACCATACAAATAATTCTTATGAGGCAGTGAAAAGAATTGCACAGAGGAGGCTAATAAAAAACAATGTTTAATTTTTCTAAGCTGGGTGTCCTGCAAGCAATGGTTTGCACCAAGACTAATATTCATCCCTGTTCAGAGTACCAGCACAACGACCATTTCCACAACAAATGACCTTTAAAGCACGGCTGACATGATGTGTAAGTTTTGTGCCGGCCCTCTGCACTGCAGTGAATTGCACGTCAAGCAGGTAATGCTTGCCTTTCGCCTATGAAAAATTGCCCGCATCCACCCCACCCCCAGCCACTTCTAATGCACATTTCTTTACATGTCTTTTTGACTAGCAGGCTCTGCATCATGAAATTACAGCAGAGTAACTTGCCATTTTGAAAAATGCATGGGAAAACGCAGCCCTAAAAGATGGGCTGCTTCTAGCTATTACCCAGGGTCTGGACAGTTTTTTGAGTTGAAAGGCCCAGCAAGGAGGCAGCCAGGCTACAGGAGTACCTGAGCTCCTATCTGCTCCGGTTGCATGGAAAATGAACGAGGGAAGAAAGACAAGGAAAAAGGAAGGTGTCACAGGTCTCAGCCTCTCCAAACAGCACCCTCTCTTCTGCAGGCAGAGCCCGTGGAAGCTGCTGTACTCTCAACAGTCAAGCAGATGGGATGTTTGTTGCTTCTGGAAAAAGATGTGTTGTATCCTTATCTATAAACAAACCAAGTGAGCTCCTCTGCTGAATTACAGCTGAATTTCCCCATGCATGCACAGACACAAAAAATAAGTTGTTTCATCACCACGGGCACTGCTGTTGAACACTGCCTCATCATCTCCAGGCTTTATCTTCACCTTTTCCTTCACTTTTAATGAAAATGATCTATTTCTAACCAAGTCCCTCCTACTACCAAAAAGTTTGTCTGGAATGGGCACCCTAGTCATGTGCAGAAACAGGCACCCTGTGGTGCCATCCCTTTTTGTTCCCGGAGTGCTAATGTCCAAATCAGCAGTCACAGCTGTGCCTGCGAACTAACTCAGGCCTCTCCTTCACTCCTCAGAGGTCACCAGAGCTGCACATCCTGGCAAACTTACACATGTATATGCAATGCATGTTTTCCCCGGGCAGCACGTTAGACACTGCAAAACAAGATCAAGCCCTCGGTGCTCTTGCAAAATTGCTTTTGAGCATATGCTGTGTGAGAGTATCTAGCAGAAAGAAAAAAAATAATAATAATAAAATAAAAAAGCATGGGAAGTAATGCAGTATTGTCCCACCTACTGTGCAGGCATAAAACCAAATATGCCTGGTGGTAGGGGCTGCTTGGAAGAGAGTCCCTGCCCTCCCCCTATTTCACAGAGCCTCCTTCATCCTACTGCAAAATTTCCCAGGAGGTTTGATGCAAATGTGTATGCTAAGCAAGGGATCAAGACCTGAGCTGGGGAAATAAACATGTTTAGCAGCTTGTGCTTTGCGACTGCATTCTTCATGCTACTTATTAAGAACCAGGACACAGAAATAAGATGATGCTTGAACAGCATTAACTACTCATGGTGAGTGATCCACAGGAATGAGTTGAGCTGGTTGAGTGCTTTCCTTTTTACGCCATTTCCCACTCTTTTACATCTCTTTGAACCAATGCCTTCACATCTCCCTCTTGTCTCAGCACTTGTCCCTGCCGGTAATGGACACCAGTTTTAGAAAGTTACAACTAATGTCTGCAACAGAAAAATATTGCAATCAAGAAAACTCTGTTTAAAAACGAACAATATATTTTTCCTTTGATTTTTTGTGTCTTTCTTCCTTCACAGCATTCTTTGTAATCCTGAAAGGTACTGTGAAATGGATGCTGACAGTTCTCATTTACTTGAGAGGACTTTTCATCACAGGAAATGTTACAGTGTCCTCTTCTTTCCCTCTACACATATATTTGTCTCCTCTCTTCCCCAGCACACACAAACTCTCTCTGGTTTTCTCTCCCGTTCCATTTTCTATTCTCTGCCTAGAAGCAGAGACAGGGAGCATGGCTCTTGGACAGGAATAACCTTTACTCCTCAAGCACATGAACAACTTGTGCAGAGGTTTGGCGGGCTCAACACAGGAAGCCTGAGATTTTTTCAGTGTTTCCTGGGGCAAGCAAGAAGCTGATGGGCTAGATGATTTGTCTGAGAAAATTTGAAGACATAGAAGCAGGAGCCATGAACTGAACATATTCATGTCCTGACTTGGGACGGACTTTTACAACCAAAGAACATAACCTTCAGAAAAGTTGGGTTTAGATAGATTGAGATTGTCTGCTGTGAAGAATAAAGGTAGTGAGTGTTGCTAGCAATTATGAGAACTGATTGTCACATTATTTACATGACACTGTCTGGCATTTGCCAGTTAATAAGAGCAACAGCAGAGTAGAGAAACTGCGCTGTGTTTAAAGCCCTGACAAGGACAAAAAAAAAAAAAAAAAAAAGCACTGCACTGCTGCACTACTAGGCAGCTTCCAGCCACAAAGTCAGGCTGGGAAGGTGCATACCCACCTAAAAGCACCACGCTTCTCAGGACATGGGTGGTGGGCTGTCCTTGCAGTCCTCCTGGACCTGCCAGCGTGGCTTGGTGGGGCAGGAAGATGGGGTGAGCTTGTGCAGGCACCTGCCCCCCTTTAGCACCAGTGTTTTGCGACCATCTGCTATTTTTGTATTTGTTCCTCACAGTTTCCTCACAGTTTCCTGCCCATTCTTTAAATGAAATTAACTCACAGTTGCATAAAAAATCCAATCTCAATCTATCTATATTAATAATTCAGAAGCTTCCCTCTCCTCTTCAAGTCGCAAGCAGCTGTCCTGGATTCCTACAGCATCCACTGCTTAGAATATGAATGTGGTGGCATTAGTTACTCCTGTTCCTCAGTTGCAGTTCCTGTCATATCTTGCAGCATTATTTATAACCCGATTACTATGCTTTCTAGACTCAGCCCATGCATCTTCCAGGAATGGACTTCAGGCTGTCTTCTCAGAGTGACTCCAAAGAGCATCGCTTTCTTCTTTCTCACACCTGCAGCCTGACAAGCTTTTTTACTGGACAGCTCAGTTAACTCTTTCCATTGCTGTGACTGAGGCTGAAGAAATTGTTATCCTCCTTCCTCCAGACTCATTATCTTAGGGCAGTTAGACAAAAACGACTACACCCGTAGCTTTTTCAGGTTTATCTGGATGTGAGATTTTAGTGTAACGTAATGAAAATGTGCACATAGTACTAGAAAACAGGACTTAGTTGCTGCTTTCAGTGTAGAAAATGATAGCTTTTGCATTACAGCATATGCCCTACATGTTCCTTCAAGCTTCTGTTCACCTCTGAGTCATTTTGGGCAAACAGCATCAAGTTTTCTAGAGAGGCATTAGGTCCTGACACTTTACAAATTGTTGTGAAGTAAAACCCAGTCAGTTTTGCTCAGGTCAAAGATTCTTTTTGAACTCTGACTTCTTTTTCTTTCTTGGAAAGCAAGGTTCCATAGATGGTCAGGAATATTTATTTTTAATAACAGTTCAATTAGAAAAATACAGTGGATTCACAAAAAATAAAAAATAAAAATAAAAAATAAAAAACTACTTTCAACCTACTTTCGTGCATCAGGAAAATCTACTCATTGTGCCAGAGAATTTTCAGCCTTGCAAAGTTGGTAGCTGTGGCATTAAAAAAAAAAAAAAATCCTTTCCTATAGCATCCCACCTCCCTCCCAGGCTGGTGTGCAGGACGTTGCTGTGCTCCTCTGGGAGCACGGTGCCTGTGGACACGACTTCACATGTGTGCACTGACTAGAATCTCTCACTGAGAGCTGTGCTAGCATCTTTGATCAGGTTGAGGTCATCACATCTCAGAGGAATTTATTGTGAGGTGCTTTCATGGCAATCACTTTATAATAGCAAAATAATAAAAACACTAATAAATTCTGGGCTTGTTTTTTAGCAACAAAATAAGCTTTCATGTTGGAGGCTCAGAGAAGAACATGAAAACCAGGCTGTGCAGCAGGAGCTGACTGAAGCATCTGAATGCCTGAAAACTTTTGAGGGGTCTAGAAATCAGATGCTGTACCAAAGCAAATTCAGCAACTCTTGTGACCAGGAAAACTATGGGTAGTGGAAAGGAGTTCCCTCCTTCATCTATGGGCAATGTCTGAAACACCCCAAAGCAAGCATAGGCTTCAAGGGAAAACAGCTCTCTCCTGCTACAGCAGAGCCAAGGAATCAATTTCTCCTGGATCAGCCCCCTCACAGCGGGCAAAGCAGCCTTTGGCACAGCTCTGTCTTCAGCTGCTCCCCCAACCCAAGGTCAGTGCTGTGGTCATTCCTCCTCCCTGGAGCTGCTGTGCCTGAAAAATGAATGACTCCAAGAGCGGCATGGCAGAGCACTCCCACACACAGCTGCAGAGTGTTATTTAACTGTATAGATGTTATTGAAGTACAGATGGTAATGCCTGTTTTCCTCCAGGATTATAAAAGGCAGCATTACATCATGCCTATACTGAGAAACACTCCTTCCTTAAGGACAACAGCAGAAAGCTTATCTCAGAAAAGCATGATAAAAATTCAAGGGTGCTGGCAGGTGGAAACAGGCAAGGCTGGATCCTTTCACTCCTACATCTTGTGACCTTGCCTGTATTGCTCATCTGCTCCCTGCCCATGGGACACAACTCCCTGGGGAGAGGATGGGGCATGCAAGGGAAGGTTTGTGGGGCCTCCACGTCTTCAACTAGTACTAAAAGGAGTTTGGTATGATGCGGATGTTGTATCTCACCTGTATAAAAATGTTAAGGTACCAAATGTCTCCTGGGGGCCTGGGAAGAACCCAGAACCACCCCCACACACATTCAACTTCAACATAGGAGGCTCAGAGGGGACCTAAGGGGGGTGCCCACATAGCTGGCCCTGACCCATGGCCAGCCCTGCTAGCCCCTTGGAGGGAGGCCTGGACCTCAGACCAGACAGGTGAAACTTAAATATTCCATCCACAAGCACACTTGCTTCTCTCTGCATGTCAACAGCATCTGCCAGGTGCACAGAAAAAGAAGAGCTGTAATCAGGCTGAGTCAGCTCACCATGACCAGGGTTGTTGTTTCTCCCGTGGTATGTAAAGATCCCCGGATTTCATTTCTGCCATCTGTGCTCTTGATGATGACAGGAGTTAGAATATATTTAATACCAGGTGAAAAGTTTGAGACGGTGCTGCACACATGGGTGAGCCCTTATAGGAGTCTGACAGAAAAAATTTGCTTGCAGCAAAAAGGCAGACATTCGTCTTGATATATTTTCTGTCACCTACTGCTGCAAATATGTCATTTTGTGGCTCTTTCTTCTCTTTGTCAAATAAGCATTTCACCTAGGGAAAAAATAAATAAATAAATAAATAAATTTTTTTATTTCCATTACTATAATAGATGCACTTTCACTTCAGGATTTTTCGCTCTGTGTATGGCTAAAGATATACTTTCAGTATTTTTTCATATATTTTTCCATTTATGGGATGACAGATTAATTGTATTAATAAAAATATGATTTGCTCTGCTGTTCTGAGGGAACAAATCCTGTATAAGGGCAACTTCTCTGAGGTTCTCAGTATCTCCTATAAAATGTTCCACAGCTTAACGTCCTCCTCAAGATGAAGAGCATCCTCAGAGTTGCCTTGGGATGACAAAGAAATACATACTTTCCATATATCTTTGGACAAAAGTTGATGTCCTGTTGAATACAGGTAGTTTAAAAGTGGTGGTGCTCACTGAAGGTTTACTCTTGATCTATTTAATGATATCAGATGCTATGTGGTGTTTATATGGAGCAATTGGTAATAAATCTTAATAAGAAAATAATACTCTATTTTGAAAAAAAAAATAATAATCAAAGGCATAACATTCCTAAATTACTAGCTATACCACTGTTACCTAGTATAATGTCAAGAATTTAGGTGTTATATGTTGGCCTAGCCCATTCACTTTTGTTTATAAATGATAATCATATTAGGAGATGTTTTATTTGGGAGAGAGAGAGAGAGATGTCTGAAAATTAAAACAGCAGCAGCAAAATCTCCACAATATAAAACCTTCAAACATGTTCCTGGAGCTATTATTGAAAAGGTTGTTGTATTTGTGTGAAATCACAGGGAGGGAGTGTATGCAAGCATTCTGCTCAGCATCAATGCCAAACACCCACCACAGTGCTAGATTAAATTTAATAATAATATGTTCCAAAAGGGAGATACACTGCAAAACATATTGCACAAGCCTTTAGTGTGTTTTGACACCCCGAAGGGAAAGGTACCAATGTAATGCTTTTTTCCACCAAACATACCAGATCCACAACAATTAGCAAGAAGGCCGCAAGAAAAAAAATACAACCAGTTTGCCAACAATCACAAAATGTGACCACAGAAGGGAAAAGTCAGTCTCTGAGAAAGAACAGGGTCCATATGGACTTGTTGCTCCCAGAAGGGCTGGAGATACCATTTCCAGAAAGAACAGACTGTAAGCAGGGGCTTTATCCTGGAAAACACTCATTTCTTCTTAGAAGCAATGTTACTGAGCATGCATGATTGTTGAGGAACAAGCTTGTTTTTCATGTAATAATGTAATGCAAAATGAAATTACTGTAGTGTCCTGCCTTTCCCCCAGTAGATCAGAGACTCATTCCAAGGGGTGTGCTTGAATTTCATGAAATAATGAGCAAGGAAATACCTGCAACATAAAGTCTAATACTTTCATATGCTCTTAGTGCATGTGTTGTTTTTTTTTTCTTTAATATTTCCTTCCTCTCTCTTTGATTTTCTAAGAGCAATGAAGATTTAAAAATAAAGGGCATCCTACCTCGCATCCTCCATCATTAAAGATTTCATGATATATATGATTTATCAGCTGAACATATGGTGAATCACACTAGCAACATGGTCAGAGCATAGGTGTTAATCTAAACCCCACAAAGGAACAACACTGCACAACTCATTGTTTAAATCATTGTGTAGATCCAGATAAAAAATCCAGTTGTCCATTGGGTATGGACATTATGCTTTTCAGATTGCTAGAGGACTATATTCTTCTCAAGGCTAGCTCAAGGCTCCCCAGTTGTTTTGCTGCCTCAAGGATGAGGACAAAATAACACTGGCACATTGCAGTGAAAGCCATCCAGTTCCCACCAGCACTATCATCCCTGACTAAACCAAGCCCGACTGATTTGGAAAAATCTCTTCTTTATCATTACCTTGGTTGGAGGTATAGAGGAAAAAGCGGACTTTTTTATTGTTATTATTGTCACACACCACATTATTGCTTTTTTTTTTCTAGAATGTGAAGTGACTAGCCTGTCTTTGCTGGAACAGGTGTTCTATGGCCTCACATCTTGTATTAATTAATTGTCCCTCTTCAATTAATTACGTCTCCATTCCTACAGGCAAGTTGAGAAAATCTGGTTTACAGACCTGAGCAGTGTTTTACGTTTAGCTCATTGGGAATCAAATACCCATGAGGAAATACAGAATCTGATACATAACAAATATCTAGCTTATTTCTAGATTATTTCTCCTAACTCCTGCATGTAAACCCAGACAAATGAAGGCCCAGAATACTTGCCATGTGACTTCTATTAATGATTTGAAACAAATCAATGAGATTTTGACACCAGAGGTTTGTGTCACTCTGAAGGCAGCTAAAGCACTCCATTTGCAAATTGTATTGAAGATTTGCTGTCTAATAGATCTCAAAGAAAACCCTGCTGGAGCCTGTCAGAAAACAGCAGTCAGGTGAGTTTCACATTACTTTTGAGTTTGATGGAAAATATTTCTCACTGCTGGGTAGAAAGGAGTTACTGAATTTAATTATTTGAATTCACAATCATAACAATAAGAAATAATAAAAGAAAATGCAGATATATTTTCCTTTGCTTCACAACAGAGAGAAAAACCAGCAAACAAACATCATTTGGAACCATTGTCAAAATGTGCTAAAAGCTCATTAATGCTGTTAACTGAGCCTAACTCGGTGTAAAGAGGAATGCCTTAAATGTGTGAATATATTCAACACATCTGCGTATGAGATCTGCCTATGCTGAGGGCCCTGTAAGGACAGATATTTGCCTGAGCCAGGATTGCATGAGCAGCAAACCTTACTTTCCAGAGCATACCCATCCTGTGGCCTCAAGAAGAGATGTTCTACCATATTAGAGAGGCAAAAGGAGACATTAATGATGCATTAGAGCACCAAGGGCTGTTCTAGGATTCAAAGCTGAACTCCCGTGATATAGTGTAACCACAGGAGGCTTGTGCTGAATACAGAGGTTACATGAGGACTTTTCTTTTAAAAGTGATCTCATTTGTAATTCATTTTTCTAATTCTCATTATTTTATTGGATAGTTTGGGAAATAATGGATTTTTTTTTTCTTCTCAGTTTCATGATTGGTCTGAAAACCTATAAGAAGTTGATTTCAGGTAAAATCAGAATATTGGGGATTTTACCTGGAATATGGCAAAGAAAAAGTTATAATCCAGATGCTCATTTTCTTCCTTCTTATCCATAATAAAAATCCTGAAGGGCTAGACTTTTTCCACCTTCCTCTGAAGCACAAGAAGTTGTCCACAGGAGACACGATAGTGTGCTCTCAATGCTATCTGAATCTAGGTGTCCAGCTAGTATGTTTCCCTGACTGGTTCAGAGAGAAACTCGTCATCTGGCTAGGAACCAAAATGCATTTTTTCTCCAGATTAGTTTGCAATGAACATTGTTTCCTGGCTGACTGTTTTTAGTTTCTTTGCTGTCCATCTTTTCCTGTTGCTGGTATGGCCTACTTCCTGAATATCTGGGAGTTCTTCCCAACTTAAATCTCACTTTTTCAAGAGTTACGATGCAGGAAATATCCTCATCTGTCCTGTGGCACAGCGTATTTGGGGGTTTGGTCTTACACTACATTTCTTCAGTTAGTTTTATAGTTGGTGAAGAAAGGAATTATACATGTGATATACGCAACAGATGTTCAGTGGTTCTTTAAAACAAAATGCCTAAAATATGTTTGTCTGTGAATGTGAGGGGTGGGTCATGATGACACAGCTGTTTCCTTCCACCTTCCCACATGGCAGCATTTATTTACTACATGCTACGTTGGACTAAACAAGCAATAAATGTAAGAGATGAAGGAGATGTTGTGACAATGACTCACAGTCTTGACCTTGCCTCTGTGTCTGTGGTGAGCTGAATTGAAACCCAAGATCCAAACAGTACCAAACCCTAGCCAAAACCAGAGTGTGACAACGGATTTGTAAATTGCCTTTTTAAAAAAAAATCTAGTTACACCATTTCTTCGTCATTCACCCCTGCATGATACATTCCTCCTGTATGACACTTGTACAATTTGAAGACAAAGCCAATGAGGAGTGCTGACTCTGACTAATACTGTGGAGCTATGATGCTTTTGCAAAAGGGGCCTGCATTTCTTCACATTTCTCCCAAAATCTGCTAATGGTGGTTAATGTCAAAGGGTCATCAAGGTCTGTGAGCTCGTGCATTATTCAAGACATGCACTTTTTAATGAGAAATTTTACATGGAAAAGGTAGGCACTGGTGAAATGTACTATGTAAATAACATGTGGATAAGTTATTAGTATGTACACAGTGATAATATTAGGCAATAAAATTCCTGCCAAAATTGACTGATATGCCTTAATAACGCCTTGCCACTTTCCTAAGGGAAGAAAAACAAAATGGAACTGAGACTTCCCTGTGTTGGAGATAATATGTTGTAAGTTCCTATTTCTTTTCAGTCACTTTCTAGGAAAGGTTTTTGCACTGATAGTATAATCTTCTCCTAAAGAACCCTCCTAGTGTGCTTCTCTTTATGAACTGATATTAGCTGTTATTAAAATACATATTTATTTACATGGAATTGAAAGCACACTTATTACATTTGGCTTCTACAAGTATATGGTAATGGTAAATGTATTGGGTCACTGCACTCTTTGTATCATGTTATCTCCTTTTAGATTCTTCTGGCAAGTATAGGAATAGATTAGAGCAAAATGTATTTTAATACATAGCAAAATACAAAGTACTTCAAAATAAAATCAGTCATTTCCATCTGCCCCCCCCCCCCCTTTTTTTTTTAAATGAGTTTTGCCTAAGGGTTTGATTTCATAAAAGCTAGACAGGAGTTCTGCAGTTTGTGCCATCCGGAGGCTCTTATTGTGGGGATGGAGATTGTAAAGGTGGTTTGAGATTTCCAAGCTGAGCACTTGTGTTCATAAGAAAAAACGATTTCCTGATAAGTTAAATCTGTAAAGGATCATTAAAATTTTGGAGGAGGGAGGAAAAAAAATAATAATAATATGAATCTGCCAGTGTAAACAGCAGTACAAAAAGCTGCTTTGTGAGAAAAGCCCAGTCCTTCACTATACAGATAGCCTCAACCACCCTTTTATCTCTAGCAGAGTTTCAGTAGTTTGCCAGCTGAGCTTACTCACCTCCTCAGCCTGAAGCTACTGCTAAATTTAAACCAGTGAAACTTTCCAGACTTCTAATATTTTAAGACCAGAGAGACAATTCCAATAGTGATATGTGCATGGCACCAGCCAAATAATTCATATTTTCTGAAGTGTTAAAATAGTACTGAAATGCATTCTCATATGCAATAAACATACTCTTTTTGGATAACAATTTTCCATTCACAGTTACATTCTTTAATTTAGCAGATTAATTGGCATACAAACCACCTAGTAAGGGTCCACTGTGATATTTGCAGACAGCTAATCTTTTCATCAAGATGACAAATTTCAATTGTTTTGCAGAAATCAAAATGTGATGTTGACATCATTAAACTGAGCAAACTGATGTTTCATAAACCCAAAGCAACAATTGTTATTATTTTTAATTCATTACTTATTGATCCTCTTTTATTTTTACATGATTTTTCCTCCAGAGAGCTGCAGAATTAATTGGTCTATAATTTGCTGAGTCATTCAATTCACCTTTTTTAAATTGTGTCACAATATTAGCTCTGGCATTCCTCAGCCCTCACGCTCCAAGACCTGCTAGAAATCAGTGCAAGCAGGTCATAAATATCCTCAGGTGATCCTTTCCATGTTTCTGGATACAGGCACTAGATTTCCGAGATTTAAAAATGCTTAGTTTCAATAGCTGTTGTTTAATATCCTCCCTAATTTAGAATAGAACATAAAGTATGTGTTACCATGCTGAGACACGAAACCATCATTCTGCTTCTTTGTGACCATAGAACAAACCATTTTTTTGCTATATAAACAATACCTCTATTAGACTAACAGAAAGCATTGATCATAAAGATAGCAAGTCTAATAAAAGACTTTATCATTCCCTGCAAAGTTTGCCTTACCTAAATCTTTAGGTAACCGTCACAGCTCTGAACAGTATCAGTATGAGGAAAAAAAAATAGTTTCAGGACTAATTTTCTCATTAGTCTATGATAAAGTCTATGATTTTCCATGTACCAAGGCTAAGGTCTCATCTATTCCTCATACATTTAGGGAATCCCTTAAAAACAAAGAAATTTAGACTGTTCAGCACTTTCTTTAGCCTCTTTTATCTATTTTCTGAATTTTCTGTCGGATTTAAGAGCCTCACATTCCCATTTCCTATATGGGAACGTGTATGAATGTGTAAACATATCTGTTTTCTCATATAATTGCTGCTTTCACTTCTAATCTGCAGCAGGCTGTAACCTGTTTTTCCCTGTTTGCTGAATTTCAGGGGCTTGAAATTTAATAAATCTTTCTTCAAGACTTTTCTATTATCGGTTGTAGACTGATGCTTCAATTTTTCTCATTATCAGTTTGTCTTTGGAGAATTATCCCTTTTTAGAGAAGAGAGAAAACAAGTGAGAGAAATTGCTGGATATATCTGTCTTCCAGTTAGGATCAACAAAAGCAGCTGGGTTTGATCTCTCGTGTTTCATCAATGCTGTTTGCTTTCTTGCACCGCCTTATGCAACAAAATAAGACCTAATATGGGTATTTCTTAATAATATTTAATAGCAATTTTTCTTTCATTCTTAGAAAGCTACATAACATTTCTAGAAACTCTAATGAAAACAGTTTTAGCAACTGCTTATTCCTTCTGCTTACCTCACTCAAGTTATAAAGGGATGCTCTTGGTGACCTGCAAAGGTCTTTCTCCCTCACTCTTTCTCCTCCATTCAACCACTGCCTCTTAGCCCTTCCATATGGAGGCCTGTGACCATCAGCATGCAAGAGCTCTTAGTCTTGAGAAATAGATGACTCTGGGGTACAAACAGCATCTTGAATGCAGAGAGCTTCTCCCAGGCTACCAAAAGAACCCAAAACCTGCTGCCCAATTTAATTTTCCTGCAGAGGCAATGGCCAGCGATTTGGGCACTCTAGCTATCTTGGTCTTGCTACCAGCTCTCAATAATACTAATAATATCCAGTTTCTTTTCATGAAGGTGAACGTGTAATTACTCTTGTTTACAACCCAAGATTCTTGTGTTGGTAAAGAGGTTCTTTAAAGGACTGCTTTTCTTTCAACCCCTCAGTGCTTTGGTTCTTTACATCCTGTAACCTTGAGTTTAAGTAATACAACTTGAGCAAATGTACTGTGTTAGAGTCCCTTAACTCATTCTCATTTTTATGCTGGTTTAAAATCCTTGGGGCCACTTTAAGCAGGTAACTCCCCAGAAGCTGGACAGCTGTCTTAGACCCAAGGCAATTCACTCGCCTTCCAGCCCTCCCCTGTCATGCTCTGCAGTGTGCTGTCACCTGCAGCTCTGCAATGCTGATTTACTGCAGTTATAAAACACTCCCTCTCACTTAGAAGTACTGGTGTCGAGAATCATGTCCAAAACATTTTTAAGATGTACTTCTTCCTTTACCTAAATCCCAGAATTTTTAAGCCAGGGGTCCCCTTCTCCTTCCAAGTACCTTCACCACAGAAAGCTCTCCTGTATGTCCATACAGCATAGTGATGTGTACCTATTACACCAAAATTATTAACCATGCTGGTTTTGCTGACCATTATGTAATTCTCTGCTGCAGCACATATAAAGTGCCTCCAGTTACATGTACAACATAATTTCCCTAGGATATAAAGCTTTATGACCACCTGCTGCTCCACTAACAGAGGTTACAGGCAACCCATGTTATTGTGATGCAAACTTGCAGCATCAACAGAGGTCTGGAAGACTAAACATTCACCCTGTTATACATGAACCCTGATGGATAGCTCCACCCTCCCCCAAGCACCATTTCCCTGGTGTTGGTTGCTGTTATAAATAAGCTGCACACTAGCTGTTTTGCTTTCACTGACTGGTGTTCCTCAGGCAGTTCTGTACAGCCTTGGGATGAGCTGCACAGATTAGCTCTGGGTGTGCAGCCCTCAGGGATGTATTGTTGTCAACTGTTCTCTTTTTTTTTTTCCTGTAAGGGAGAGGAAATCTGACAAGTGCAGCTAGGCCTGATAACAAAGCTATGGTGGGAGATCAAGTGAGAGAGGTGCCAGTTACTGTGTTGTGTCTCCCTCTGTTCCCCTGGCACCTAGCAATCTATTTAAATCCTTTCTCGTGTCCATAGACAAAGTCTGGGACACGTCATATTGCAGAAAAACAGCCTTCTCATCTTCACATGGCAAAACATGAGCAAGTCACTGCAGAGTATTATCTGGGCTGAGCCTGCCTCTCTAACGAGGGAGAATGGCATCCTGCATGTTTCTACACAACAATCTAGAAAAAGTATTTGCATATTAAGGCAGCAGTAGGATAAATCCTCCCGTGGCTTGCTAAAGTAAACAATTATTTTCAGTGGGACAGATCTGCAGATCATCACTGCAGTGTGAACTCAGTACAGTACTGTGGTCCTGGGCAAACGTAATCATTAGGTATATAATTAAAAAGCATTGATAGAGAAGTAGAGAGCTTAGATTTTCTCTGCACATGATACTCACCCACCTGTGATGGAAATACTGTTGTGCCTGTTGCTCAAAAAAAAAAAAAAAAAAAAAAAAAAAATTTAAAAATATCCTGAGAATGATTTGGGGATATGACAACATAGTTAAGAACAACTAATTCAAGGAGCTCAAGCTATTTATCACATCAGGTCATGGGGGTTACTTGGTTAAATCCCAGGGAAAAATATTTTGAGCAGTATTCAGTCTGTCATCTAGCAGTAAAATACATCAAAGATCAGATGGCTAGAACCTGAAGCTAGGAAAAGCTGGAGACTGGAAATCCAGTACAATTTTTAAAACATGTTTGTACTTAATCACAGGTATATTGGATTCTGCATGACAAGATATTGCAATATAAGGGTAGGATTTTTTTGGTTTCACTAATAATTCAAATGAGAATTAACTCATGGCAGTCCTGTGACCTTGATGGCTGCTTTCAGCTTTCTGGCATGTTGTTTTCCTCCTCCTGACCTGCAGAACAGGCATAAAGCTGTTCTGCTTTCTGCCACCCTGCCCTCCTGCCATTGACAGCAAAGTCCCCACAACTGGAGGCCTCAGTGTACACAGAAAAAGGACCCAGAGCACCTGCTTCTCCAGCCACCGCAGGCAGGTCAGCCCCTCAAGATCATCATAAGGTCCATTCACCCCTTAATCCCCTTTTGTTTGGTGTCCTTCTATATATAGCATTCAGTCATGTGTGAAGTTACAGTCCCCCCCCCAATGGAGTTCAGCTCCATCCACACAAACCCAATGCTGACATATATTTTCTTGAAATGATGCATTTTGTCACTCAGCATCCTTGTCTGTAGCAATGATCTCAAGCTTATGCTTTCAGTAAGAAAACCAAGCAATGTAAGGAAACAGACAAACAGCAGAAGTGCCTTTTAAATCCCATGTGACTATTGCTAGGGCAGTCTCATGCTTCAGAAACACTCTGCCACTCACCTCAGGAGCACAGAAGCTCCTCTTTAGGGACTTGTTCACACACAGGCATACAAGGGCATGTCAAGGCCAATCTGCTGCAGGCAGGAGGCAATGCACGTTATTCAAAGCACAGTCAGCCCACAAGAAGATGCTAAGATGGCCTCAGGGTCCAACTCCACAAGATTTAGCTGGCATGGGAGAGAATGCTGCCTTTCCCACCTGTCTGCCCTCTCTGCTTATTCCTATCACCAAAGCAAGAGCTCAAGAGACAGGAAACGTCTAATTCACAGCACCACGGCTCATTGACTCAAGAGTTAATGCAAACCACGATTGTGCAAGCAATTAATAAGTCAGTGATAAGCTCAGCACTGCAGAGATGCTGAGGGAAGGCCAAGCTATAACCCTGCTCAAAGAGTCTCAAGCTGGAGGAAGGAAATCTTCCCAACATAAATCACCTGAGTTTGTGCAGCAGAGTCACTATAATTTAATTCTCTGAGGCATAAACTGGAGATCTACAGCCACTTAAAACACCTGAGGGAGAGCATCCAGGCATGCTATGAATTTTGCTGTCTTCACACCTTCACTTCAATTTCTGATTCTCATGCAGACATGGACCAGGAGTCATAAAACTGCTTTTCAGATTCAGCCTTGCACACACTCCCAGGGAGAGGTTTGACCACAGAATGTCTTAGTGCTTTGACCAGAAACTGGGTTTTTGAGAAGCCGTATGTGCAACTCTCACCCTGCTTCACTGGTTGCATCCTTTACCGATCCTGCTGTGAGAGGGGCATTTACCCCAAAATGCTGCTTTTGTGATTAGGTGTGAAGTGCTTAGAGGCCTCATTTAGACCTGATATTGTCTTACGCAGGAATTTTTTTAGTTGGTGTAGGTGCATAGCAGAGTTCCAGCTGAATAAAAACTCCAGTTCCTTGCATCCAAGTAGTGTATAAATTTTGAATGCGTAAGGTTTTAAAAATAGAGTGTCTTTAATGAGGTATGGGTCATTCTGCTGTTACTAAAAACTACTTTGAAGATTAAGTTAATGAGGTTCAGAAATGTATTTTAATCATTATGGGCAGTTTATATGAGAATTATGATTTTAGATCAATGCTGCTGAATATACACCTAAAACCTAGCTGGGTTTTAAGAATAGCATGTCTTTTGATTTGTCTTTTATTCAAAGCCAATTCATATTTATATTTTCCAGAAAGCTACAACTAACCTTTAAAACCAATGAAATCTTTTCTATTTGAAACTATAACTGCTTAAATTATCCCTATCTTGTCTAAGAACGTTCCTTCCTTTAAACTGTAAGGATAGCACTTCCCTATACACTCAGTTATAGAGTGGTGATCAGGAAATTTTTGATTCCAGTAAGATTTCATCAAGCTCATAAACGTCACTATGCTTTTATATGTAGTTCAGAGATTTTTGTCGGGTATTTGGCTGTTTCTTTTAAAGAAAATTATTTCTTTTCCATACAGCATCAGAATATCACTCTGTGTTTGTAGAAATTATTACAGTTCAAAAGAGCCTGATCTCCACCAGTCAGGAATTTACCCTCATATATGTAAATCAGCTCCTGCATTAATTTAATAAGCACTTCTGTCTGTTCTTACCTGATCTTTTGTAAAAGTGGAAATGTTGAAACTGAACCTGTGATGTTGGATTAGAAATTTTAGTTACATCTAGAAGGCAATCAGCAGGCTAGATTAGTCAACTATTGCCAGACTCTCTTGGCTGACACCTTTTCTATGGAAAGTCATTGTTGGCCTCCAAGAAGAGGCAAAATGATTTGACCTGCAGTAACCAATGTACATAGATATTCCAACAAGTCTTGTTGGGCCATCACCTTCCAGCTTCTTCCATAAAAGACCCTGAGGCTACTGCTGGACTCCTGCACTACATCCACACTTCTGCAGCATTCTCCCCAAGCATGTTTTTGCTGTGCGCAAAGGGGGGCTGCTGTTTGCCTCCCTGTAGCTGAGGACCTGCTACCTGACATTTCCTAATCTGCTCCCTACATGGGTGCAGCCCCTACCCAGCACAAGATAACATGGCACAGTCTCACCCTGCCTCTCTTTGTGATAACCCATTTATCTCACCCTGCCATTAATAAGCCTTTGCAGCTC
Source organism: Heteronetta atricapilla (assembly GCA_011075105.1). NCBI lineage: Eukaryota > Metazoa > Chordata > Aves > Anseriformes > Anatidae > Heteronetta > Heteronetta atricapilla. The sequence goes on from CM021733.1 coordinate 15,333,211, forward strand.
AAGAAGCAAACATATTTGGAAACAACAGCTTAGACTTTGTCCTGATTTCACTCCGGCTCCCTGCTGACAGATACCGCAAGCAAGCTCTTATAACTTGTCTCACTTTTCTGATTAAAAGTGTTATATTTATGTGAGGCTAGAATTTAAGGCATCAGATTGGACTCCAGCCGTAGTTAAGTGACAGTGTTTGCTAGATAAGTATCCTGAAAGCTTTGCTGAGGGTTTGCTCTTCTGAAACAAACTGTAATGATACCATAAAAAAAGAGTGGCACACAGGAGGGCTCAAATTGGATTTCAGCCTTAGTCAAGTGATAAAATGGCAGTGCCTTTTAACTAGGATACAAGAAACCTTTCTGCAAGGGGTCCTCCAGAAATGAAATCCAATAAATGCACACAATTAAAAGAGAGAGAGAAAAGCAAAGGGCTGTGCAAGGACGATTTTCCCAGGTAAACTGGAGATGAAAAGTGAATATGCAAAGTACCCGGTCATAAGAAAACACATATGAGCTCATCAATCACTTTAAACCATAATCCTCAAAGACAAGTCTTTTTCTTACCTCTAAAAATAGAACCGGATCTTTAACCATGTCAGAGCAGCGGATAATAGCCATCAAGAACCCACAGAGATCCAGCTACCAGCATGAAGATTTTATTCTGTATGAGAAAAAGCACAATTTTAGCTTTCCAAACATAAATGGGAAACAGCATAGGGGAAATCATAGTTTGCTAAAGGGAATATTTTTTCTAGGTGAGATAATAATAGTCTTTCCAGGCTATGTCACATACATAATTGGTTCTCTTTTTTCATTAATGAATTTCTATCTCTGGCTCACTGAACTGGACCACATGAACAAAGGTGATCTAACAAAAAATAATACACTTCACATTAGTAAAAATCATTCGTTTGTAAGGATGTAGGGAGAGGAGAAGCAGACCTGTGGAAGAAAGGCCTCCTCTCCATACATCTATATAAATGAATGATTTTACTAATGTAAAGAGAAGTCTGCCGCTGTTAAGCCTTGTCAATGAGATTAGAAACAGGGTCCTGCTGTCTGCTCCTTAAAGTATATTATTTTTTGTTAGATCACCTTTGTTCATAACACGGTCATTGAAAATTTAATGTTCTTCCATATATCACTGTCAGACTTTATTGCACATTCACGGAAGAAAGTAATTCCATCAAGTGATAGACTATGAAAGCTACTAAATATAGATTTATTGGAAATTCCTGTTGAAGGTAAGTGAATCCTTTCTGCCAGCTGGAATAGAGAGCTACAGTCAAGACATTTTCTTACCTGTCTTGATGTAGAAAAAATGATGACTGCTGAATTCTAAAATCAGATTATCACTGCAGTGCCTATAAGCTTACTTTTTAGTGTCCAGTATTTGTCTTACCTCTCAAACAAAAGTGATTTTAGTCCCTAGACTAACCATTTGTTCAGAATCTACTGATTAAGGCAAATCATTAGGAAAAAAAAATCCCCTTTGCAAAAAGTTCCAGTTTCTGTAACTTACATTCAGCACAGTTCTCAAGCCCAAACTCAAGAGCTGGTGATCAGCAAGGTGATGTAGGGCATGTGAAGATGACTGCAGCTGTGTATCATAAGAGAACCTCCACCGTGAAATGCAGCCTGGGCAGATGGGTGTGCCACAGGCTCACGGTCTGATTACTTGGAAGGAAGGCATGCAATTGCCAACGAGAATAAAATCATCAGTAAGACAATTTTTTTTGTCTCTGTCTCTCACTGCAAACCAGAAAGAACACAGTGGGGTATGTGGAGGCTGCAGCAGACCTGCTGACAGGAGCTGGTGGTCAGAGAAAGGGTTGCTGCTACAACCTTGCATCATAATCTTCCTAGTGCCCCTAGTAGGAAAGTTGTAGGAAGGGGAAGAGAAAAAAAGAAAAAAAAAAAAAAAAGGTGCTTCAACAATACCACACTCACAGATTTTAGTCTCAAAAATATAGTCATCCACTCCTCCATTGATAATTATTTGTATCACAATCATGAAACTGAGGTTATACATTAATATGTATAAATAGTGAACTCATTTTAGAGCATTTTCTCAGGAATGTGATTCTTTGCCTCTTCCCCCAGTTTTTGCATCATGGTTATGTGTGGCCTTTGTGTACTATTAGGTCTGATAAAGAAACCTGCATCTTTTGACATGCAGAGGAAGAAGTTTTGGCTTACTGGGCTCTATTGATGGCATATATTATCAGGTCTGCTGATTCATAGTTCTTATTATCTTCTATTTTCTAGTTTGAAAAAGCTGTGAAGTGGGATTTATTTTGCTTAACTTCTAAGATCTAAAATAATTAAGTTCTTTATTTCACTCTATTTCCATCAGTGGTCAGGAATATTGTCTGAGTATTGTCTTAGATTTTTTTCTGTTTGAGTTCACTAGGCCAATTAACTAACAGCACATTGGTAAAGGGATGGGTGTAGTCTCTAAACAGTGACTCCAGACCAGTAATGCCAGTGGTTTATCCTAGGGCTCAACCTTGAATAACAACTGTCCCCATACCACTAAAAGAATGAACTCTTATTATTTCAGTTGGCTCCAAATGCCCGTTTATGGATCAGTGTTACCTTTCATTCCTTTTGTCCTGTTTTATTCCTCTCCATTGTCTGTAGCTTTATCGTGAGCTGTCTTTCTACAGGAGTGGTAAATCCATCCCAAAGGCAGTACATTTATTTGAACCATGACCACTACAGCAAAAGGATCCCCAAAAGCACTCAAGTGCACAGCTCACTGATTAAGCCTAACTGGTACCTTCCCAGCCAAGGTTACAAGAGACAAGCCAGTTATGTTATCAAAGCTAAAGGGGACAACCTCTTCTGTTTAAAAGTTGGTATTCAGAGCATTTAAAGCACCCCACTAATGTGGACCTGAGTCTCAAACAGATTGTGAAACCATCCAAAGCATTCTGGCTTCTTGACAGTATGAAGCCATGTTGTAATTGCAGCTCCTTTAGTACACCCAAGAATAGTATTTAGCCTGCAAGAAAAACAATCGTGCAAGGCGAGAACTCCTTCTTCCTTGGAGATATTCAAAAGCCATTTGGATAAGGTCCTGGGCAACCCTCTCAACCCTCTCTAGGTGTCCCTGTTTGAGCAGAGGTGCCAGAGGCTCCAGAAGTGCCTTCCAACATCAGGAATTCTGTTATTCTGTGATAGATAAGGGTACAGATGCAGATGGCTTAGATATCATATTGCCATCAGAACTAAAATAGGATAAGAATAAATATCAACTTAGAATATAAATATCAATTTAGAATATAAAGCACAGCAGTCAGACTACATCAGTGTAGCATTGTCTAGGCTAACCTGAGTAGATCCAGGGAAGAACATAATAACATTCACCTACGCTTGGGCCACTGTTTTCATCCAGAGGTTCCTACTTGCAGATACCCCTATTCATCTCAAGAATTTTCTGTGCTTTCTACCCTAGCAGGTGAATATAAGTACTTATTAGGATAATATTTCCTTTGGATTTTAAATATCCATTCAACCCTTATATTTATTTTTTTTTCTCATTTAATATCCCCAGCATCACTCATTGCAGATGCTCCTTGTCACAGCAGCATAGGACTGAGCCATGTTGTGCAGTATGGCACCACTCATTACTTACTTTGTGCGCTGCATAATTATCTGGTTACATATAATCCTTTCCATCTGTTACCATGACAGCCTGGTTGTCTTGGGGAGGCTTCCTTGAACTCTCGTACTTCCCACAAAATGGAGTCAAATAACAATTACTTCAGTTAATGACATCTACTGTACACCTGGAGACCACATTTCCAACAGCATCGAGTGAAGAGTTAAGCTCAGTGGAGAGATAAAGATAGAGCCTAATGCTCACAGAACATACAAGTTGCACAGTGCATGTGCAGGCCAACTAACTGAAAGGCTGTCTAGCCTGCCAGATTTCATATCACTGGATAGCTTGGGGACATGCAGTAGCCACCAAATCTGACCTACACCCCATCAGTGTCAGCTCAGATCAGAGATCTGGCAAGAGCCTGAAAAGAATGTTGCTGCTATCTGACTCTGTCAAAAGGGGTTTTACTGTAGTGATTTTACCTTGGGAAGATGTGATCTGAGAAAAACAGAAGATGCTTAGATATATTTTCAAAGATAAAATGACAGACATATGTAAAAGCTTGAAGGAAGGGGTAGGGGAAGGGGACAGGACATATAAGAGGCAACAAGGATCAGAAGACTCACATAAGAAATAGGGATGCAGAAAAGGGTAATAAGAGGTTAAAAGCAGTGTGAGAGTATATAGTTAAGCAAGGTAGGAAGAACAGCAAAATAGCATTTTTATGCTCTTTTTTCCCCTTAATCAGATGAGTTAAAGGGTCATAGAATCATGAAGGTTGGAAAAGACCTCAAAGATCATCTAGTCCAATCATTTACCTACCACGAATATTGCCCATTAAACCATGTCTCTAAGTACCACATCAACCATTTCCTTAAACACCTCCAGGAACTCCACCACTTCCCTGAGCAAACTGCTCCAATACCTAACTCTCTTTCTGAGAATATTTTTTTCCTAATTTCCAACCTGAACATCCCCTGGTGCAACTTCAGGCCATTCCCTCTTGTCCTATCCCTAGTTACCTGTAAGAAGAGGCTGACCCCCAACTCCCCACACCTTCCTTTCAGGTAGTTGTAGAGAGCAATGAGGTCTCCCCTGAGCCTCCTCTTCCCCAGACTAAACAACCCTAGCTCCCTCAGCCACTCCTCACAGGACTTGTGTTCCAGGCCCCTCACCAGCTTCGTAGCCCTGCTCTGGACACACTCCAGGGCCTCAATGTCCTCCTTGTAGTGAAGGGCCCAAAACTGAGCACAGTATTTGAGGTACAACCTCACCAGAGCAGATTACAGGGGGATGATCAACTCCCTGGTCCTGCTGGCTACACTATTCCTGATACAAGCCAGGATGCCATCGGCTTTTTTGGCCGCCTGGGCACACTGCTGGCTCACGTACAGGTGAGCAACAACCAGCACCCCCAGATCCTTTTCTTCCGCACAGCTTTCCAGCCACTCTACCCCAAGCCTGTAGCACTGCATGGGGTTGTTGCAACCAAAGTGCAGGACAGGACCCAACACTTGGTTTTATTGAAAGTCATCCCATTGGCCTCTGCCCATCAACCCATCCTGTCCAGGTCCCTCTGCATGACCTTCCTACCCTCTGGCAGATCGACACTTCCCCCCACCTTGGTGTTGTCTGCAAACTTACTGAGAGTGCACTCAATTCCCTCACTCAAATCATCAATAAAGATATTAAAGAGGATGGGCCCCAACACCGACCCCTGGGGAACACCACTGGTGACCAGTCACCAGCTGGATTTCACTCCATTCACCACCACTCTCTGGGCCTGGCTGTCCAGCCAGTTTTTAACCCGGCAAAGAGTGTACTTCCAGCATATGTCCGGGAAGTTGAAGTCCCCCACAAACTTCCACCAGCTGCTTGTAGAACACTCATCCATCTCTTCATCCTGGTTTGGCAGTCTATAACACAGCCCCACCAGAATGCCTGCCTTGTTGGCCTTCTCCCTGATTGTTATCCACAGAGACTTGACCTTATAGTTCCCAGCCCTGAACTCTACAACACTGAAACACTCTCTGATATAGAGAGCCCCACTACCACCTACCCCTTCTGAAGAGCTTATAGCCACCCATTGCAACCCTCCAGTTGTGGGACTGGTCCCACCACATTTCAGTGATGGCAACTAGGTTGTAGTTTGCCTGCTGCATAATGGCTTCCAGCTCCTCCTGGTTGTTGCCCATGTTGCGTGCATTGGTTTAGATGCACTTCAGCTGAGATATTAGCCTCACCCCCAGTCCTTATCTTCTTCCTATGTACTTGATTAATTGAACTGTGTTTCTAATCAGGCTCTCAAAGAGCCTTAATGTCCTGGTTTCAGTTAGGACAGAGTTATTTTTTCCTCCTAGTAGCTGGTAGAGTGCTATGTTTTGGATTAGGATGAGAAGAGTGCTGATAACATGCTGGTGTTTTAATTGCTGCAGAGCAGTGCTTACACTAAGCCAAGGACTTTTCAGCTCCTCGCTCTGTCCTGCCAGCGGGCAGGCTGGGGGGGCAGCAAGAGCTGGGAGGGGACAGACCCAGGACAGCTGACCCAAACTGGCCAAAGGGGTATTCCATACCATCTGACGTCATGCTGAACAATATATAGGGGTGGCTAGCCAGGGTGGGGGGCCGGCTGCTCGGGGTTGGGCTGGGCATCGGTCAGCGGGTGGTGAGCAATTGCATTGTGCATCACTTGTTTGTACATATTATTATTATTATTATTATTATTATTATTATTTTCTCTCTTAAATAAACTGTCTTTATCTCAACCCACAGGCTTCACTTTCCCGTTTCTCTCCCCCATCCCAGAGAGGGAGGGGGGAGGGTGAGCGAACGGCTGTGTGGTGTTCAGCTGCCGGCCGGGTTAAACCACAACACTTAATCACTCAGCATTTACCCTAGCTAACATGCATCCTTATTAGGATGGAACAGGGAGTGTTGCTCTCAGCCCGGCTCAACTTCAGTAGCCAGGAATGACCCAGCTCTCAGGATAAGGACAAGGATGTGGAAAGAGGATACAAGAGGTTGGGCGGGGG
>CM021733.1:15339945-15595150 GCA_011075105.1 Heteronetta atricapilla
GGCAAGCAGAGAAGCTGGACTGGTCAAATAAGCCCACATTTGTATACCACAAGGATGCCCAGCAGCACAGATAAGGGACATCTAAGTAAGGGGGCTTGCAGCAATACAATGCCTACATTTGGCTAGCTCATCACAGCAGTATTAGAGGTGGTAGAGAGTCAGGGAAAGTGCTAGTCAGGAAGGAATCTATTTCATGGGCAGGGGGCTGATGAGGTGGGAGGTGGTGCAGCTGAGGGCAAGCTATACCAAGTACACAAGTACTCAAAGAGTTACAATTACCTTCTTACATAATAAGCATGATTTTCAATACTGCACTAAAGAATTTACGGGGGGGGGGGGGGGGGGGGGGGGACCACGGCAACCATCTCACTGACAAGAGTATAAACAAAATAGGGTGGAAAACACTCAGAAATGACACATCCTTTATTCAAGACGTCATGTGAACTGAAAATATGGTTGGCAATTACAGCCTCCTGTATAATCCTAACTCTTACAAATAATGCTTTTATTCCCGCCAGAGAAAAGGAGGGATTGAATTGCAAAGTGAAGAGCTCAGGTTGGCTGATGGAACTTGCTAATTCCAGAAAAGCTCTGTCTTGAAAAACAGAAATTGGTAAATGAATGTAAATCCACATAAAACCTTAATTCCACTATGTCTGAATGATGTCTGTGCATTCTCTTATATCTTTACTGCAACTCTGCTTTTGAACTGAGCTATCAGGAGCCAAAAGCTGTGGTCCTGTAGACTACCACTTAACTTCCTGTACATACAGAGCAGCACAGCTGCTAAACTGCACATCCCTCCTCCCCTGCTATAGCCCGGAAGCCTTTCGCATGAGAAGCCACTTACTAAAGCACATTCACCTATTGTAATTACACCAGTAACCCGTGATCACCTCCTACCAAACTGCTGGCAGTCTCTTGGCTAGAAAAGCTTGGTGGCCTCCAAATGACACAAGTCACACAGTGCAGAAGTGAAATAAGAAAAGGCATGCCAGTTCTCTTCAGGGACACTTTGATATCTGTATTCACACAGAGGTCAGGCAGAGGGCTGTGGCTTTCCCAGATTGTTTCAAATCAGGCTGCTCTAATATATCTACCAGTTATGCTATGCAACTGCCTCTGACACTGAGAATGCAGCTGGTGTGTTGGCCACTGCCAGCTTCAGGGAAGCCAGCTCACATTGGCATGTCTACATGCCTTAATACATTGCCACCTGCCTTGCTGACATATGGAATTTGCAGACACAGACCTTCTGGGAGGACCCAGGCTGGCTGAGACACTGGCTGTGCAAGTGAAGGTTCTCTTTACTTGATCAAATTTAAAAACCACTGTAAAAGAAGGTAGTGAAAAGTTTTATTCACACATTAAGTTTTACGAGTTTGTAGTCTGTATAGGACATAATATATGGGGGGAAAGGAGAAGAGAAGGAAAAAGCAAGATAAATTATAATGAGTTCTGAAATGCAGTTAGATATATTACATACAAAGAAAGCCACTTGTGGCAAACTTAATTTCTGGGCAAGGTCTTTTCCTGAAATAGCATAGGCAGTTTTGATCACCTGTATTGAGAAGGTTGAGATTTATATTATTTCCAAATTAAATTAGGGAGAAGAGTTTAAGTGCAACTTGTATTGCAGAAGGAGGGACTGGTGGTGTGTTTTGGTTTGAAAACTACACGAAGCAGGGTAGGGAATTGCTGTTGGTGTGATGTGCACAGAGTGCAATGCACCAGGGGTTGGCATCCCTGCAGAAAGAGTTCTTGTGCTGGCACGATGCTATCAGGAGGCTTGGTCCTGTCCCACTGCCCCGTGGACAGGCACAAAACACGCCAGGTAGTTTTTACAATAGTTCCACATTACTTACTTCATGAGGATTTGGAGGACCAAATACCTCCATCCAGTGCTTTTGTGCATGAAGATTCTTGTTTCCTTATGAAACATTTTAAAAGCATGTCTATCCCCAAGATCACCCCTTTCTCTTCTTCAGATGTGCTGTGTGTTGTTTTGTGTTATGATGACAGTATTGGGCACTGTCTGTCAGATCACGTTAAGCTAAATCAGTGGCCTGCAGCAGAGACTCAGTGTGATTCCCAATAAATTGTCAGCAGAGTGGAAAGCAATAGCTGCCCATAATTTGAATTTCATGCCTGCTCCTCATGGAAATCCTATGTGACAGTTTGTTGTGCCTGAGAGCTAGCTCAAATAGATGCCTGCATCCTTAGAAAGTCTGTCTTCTGGTTTCTATCACCCACACAGCTTGCTGGTCACTCATCTCATGGCATAACATTGCTATACTTGCATCACGAATGCTTAAAACAAGAGGTTCATCAGTAGTTTAGAATCCTGGATCCTGATTGTAACAGCTGTGTAGAAATGGAAAACTGAAAACAACTGAAATTGAACTAACAACTGAAACTGAAATTAACTTGGCAAGAGAAAATTTAAAAAAAAAAAAAAATGTAGACACTTTTATCCTGGCTCAAACAAGGAGCGCACACACACTGTCCTTCTGGGCTGCTGCTCTATTTTAGGCTTTCATGCTGCCCGGGAGAGTTTCCTGTGGCAGCTCTCTGCCTGGCCTTTTCTTAGGGTAAGTGCTTCTGCAGGAGATACCTGTGTCCCCTCCAGGTGTGCAGGAGTTCTGCCTGGCCCCTCAGCTGTCCACCTTAGGAGTTCCTGAGCTAGGATGAAGGCGTGCTCACGGCTCGGACCACACAGATATGCTGTAAAAGAAAATAAATGAAGACAATATAAAACTGTGTCACTTGATGGAAGGAAACACGGAGGTGCTGTCATTCATCACAAAGAACAGCAGTGTCCACACCTGGTCATCTGTTATCAAGGGGTTTCTTGCGTAAGAGTTTTTTAAAGGGATTTGAAGGAAAATAATGAAGGGGTTAGTGAATTTTTACAGGAAGTTTTTTTAAGCATGAAAGGTAACATGGAAGAAGACAGGGAACTGTTTACAATGTTAATAAAGCAAAGGTATTGGAGGCTGCTGTTTTGGGCAGGCAGGAAGTGAGAGTCAATGTCTTACTGAGAGATAACACAGAAGGGTTATCAGAAAATGTCACTGAAAGTGAGGACAAACAACATGTATTTAGGGCTTGACAGAAAAGGGAGAGCTGTAGAGAAGTACAAAATGAAGCACACAGTTGAAGAGACTGATTAGAAGAATTCTCTTTGCAACGTCATTTGGGACCAATACATATGTCATAAATAAAATATAGTGCTTGACCATCCCAGGTACTTTGCATGGACATGTATGAAAGCAAGGGTCCTTCACTCTGGAAAAAGCTCTTATGAATTCTGTTCTTCTTAGCATTTCACAGGACAGCTAAAAAGCCTCCAAGATACTCTGTTTTCTTCCCCATACCTTTGGAGCAGTATCTACCGAAGCTTTTACTTTTAACATCTGGATATCCTGTAGGCACATTTGCTACAGAAGATGGCTCATTCCAGACAGGATATGTAGTTACTGTGCCCACTCCAGACTGAATACTTTCTAAGCCTGTTTTCACCTCTAGTGATCAATTATTTGAGAGAGAAAGCAGATCTCCATAACACCAAGAACACCTTTCAAAGCATTCACACATTCTTCAAACTTTGTGTGAATACTACCATAAATTTAATTCACAAGATAAATAATGAGAAACTACCTAACTTTAGTTGGCACATTCCCTAAGTTTTATTTTAAGAAAAATCCAGAATCTCAGACCTGAGATAAGTCTTCTAGATACAAATGCAACACTGCTGTTACTACTATGATGACTGCTTCCACTACTAATTGTAAGTAAAGAAAGAAACATCAAATTCTGTGATTCTATATGTATATAAGGTAAGAATGAAGCTAAAAAAAAATGGCAATCTCTGATCTCTACTGCTGTTACAAGGCAGAAGTATATGCCAGCTCTTTACTTATAATAATAAGCAGAGGACAAGTAGCACCTGCACATTTTGCCAGGGAATACAGAAAGTGTTTTTCTCTCACATTGCCAAGGAATCTGTTTATAATGCCTGGTAGAAGGCAGGTAGTATCTGCTTGGGGTGCCAGGGAACAGGTAAGTAGCATCTACTCATCATGCCACCCAACTGTAGGTCAACTCTGACACCAGGCTGAGTGGTGCAGTTGATACAACAGAAGGAAAGGATAACATCAAAGGGACCTGGACAAGCTTGAGAATTGGGCCCATGTGAACCTAATGAGGTTCAACAAGTTGAAGTGCAATGTGCTGCACCTGGGCCAAGCAATCCCAGACATGAGTACAGACTGGAATAAGAACTCACTGAGAGCAGCCCTGCAGAGAAGGACTTGTGGGTTCTGGTGGACAAAAAGCTTGACATGAGCCAACAGTGAGCACTTGCAGTCCTGAAGGCCAACTGCATCCTGGGCTGCATCACCAGAGGGGTGGCCAGCAGGGTGAGGGAGGGGATTGTCCCCCTCTACTCTGCCCTCGTGAGGCCCCACTTGGAGTGCTGGATCCAGGTCTGAAGCCCCCAGCACAAGAAGGATGTGGATCTGTTGGAGCGGGTCCCGAGGAGGGCCACAAAGATGATCAAAGGGCTGGAGCATCTCTCCTACAAAGAAAGGCTTTTGGGAGAGAGCTGGGACTGTTTGGCCTACAAAATACAAGGCTGTAGGGAGACCTCATTGCGGCCTTTCAGTACTTAAAGGGGGCTTATAAAAAAAGATGGAGAGTAGTCACTCTTTGCTCAATAAGATAATGACAGGACTAGGGGGAATGGTTTTAAACCTAAAGAAGGGAGATTTATATCAGAGGTTAGAAGAAAATTCTTCACTCAGAAGGTGGTGAGGCACTGGAACAGGTTGCCCAGAGCTGTGGATGCCCCATCCCTGGAGGTGTTTAAGACCAGGTTAGATGAGGCCCTGGGCAACCTGATGTAGTGGGTGGCATCCCTGCCTATGGCAGGAGGGATGGAAATAGATAATTTTTAAGGTCCCTTCCAATCCAAGCCATTATATGATTCTATGATTCTATAAATTAACATTAGAGTTGCACTTTAAAATGCTGTAAAAGGATGAAAATAGAAGTTAACAATTAAAAAATATATATACATTTTTATTCCAAACTGTTAACCCCTAACAGTTCAGGGACAATCCCTAACTCTCCTTAAGCTATTGCAACTAAATCAAGGTCCTTCCGGCTCATCTTCTGTAAAGTTTTGTTGACCCAACCATCACTAATGCACCCAAGAAGCTGAACAACTGGGTTCAATTTTGCCTGGAAGCAAAATACTGCAGGACTCTTACAGGATAAGAGTGTGCTCAAGGCAGAATAGTCAGCATGGTCTGGTCCCTCAGCACATCCCCGTTTTATCCCCAGTTCTGACATATGAAAACCCCAAATGTTAATTCCATCTACTGTCTTTATTCCTTTGTAGTAAAGTAAAATGCTTTAAGTCACTTACTGACAAGCTCATGTCCTTGGACAGAATATATTTTCCCTCCCTACCCTCCTTGAAAAGCAGAAACCATGTGAGAAAACTATAGACAAAATTATACTAATGCTTCTTCACTTTGTGTCTGAAGCTCAAGGTCTAGGTTAATTCATTATCATCTAGTTGGGCCATTTCCCTTCACCAGCTTCCCAGGATGTCTTCTCATAACAGGATAAGACATTTCAAAGGATGGGGTATTTAAATGTAGGCCAAAAAATAGATGCAGACATAGCAGAGCAGTGTTTCAGCCAGTCAGACTTGGACTCTTAAGTAGCCCCTTTTGGAGGGGACGGGAGGCTTCAGTCAGTGATGACAGGTATGAGTGAAGGAATGGAGATTAATACTTCTCTTACAAGCAGACTCAAACCCAATGCAGAGAGTCTATACAAGCACATCAAATTTCTGAGCCCCTAGAAGAACCACCCAGCAGAACTATTTGCTACCACAAAAATAAACTCTCATGAACTCTCTCATTACTACCTTATCAAGATGAAGACTAGAAGCAGTTTCCAAACCTGATACATTTAACTGTTGTATAAATCTTCAGTCTTTTAATTAAATGTTTTCAGAGTTAGCAAAACTACAGCTATTGCAGGAGATGGTTAAAGCCCTGTTTTCATCTAGCTCAGATCACCATCTTTTCAGGCCTAGAAATACAGACAAAAAGGATAGACTGCTTAAATTTGATAAAACCTAAAAATATTTTAATTTCAACTAAATTTTCAGATTCTGAGACAGCTTCCTGCCTGACCTGTTCTCACACCTCTGCCTCAAGTCAAACCAAATCTGCATTTAATAAGTAAAGCCATGTTAAATTATACAGGTCTAGCCCATTCAATGTGAGGCTGAATATATTTGAAAAAAACAAGAAGCAGCATCATTAGCACATCATTTTTATGTAACATCAATAGGCACAAGCTATGGTAGTGTGTGATTTACAGTGTAGTTGAACATTACCTATATTTGACAAGCATGCATTCAAATCCATCAGCTCAAATGAATTTCAGTGCCTTGCGAGGAACAACTCCATTTATTGTTCCTTTAATATTTGAATATAGATGTTCTTCTAAAGTGAACTGCACCAAGTGTTCTTGAATATGTTGCTTCCTCATGATTTTATAGCAATAATTATCCACTATGGAGTGCAAGTATTTCTGAAAGATGTTTTGATGTTGTAAGGTGCAGATTATAATTACGTGTTCCCAGCAGATTAGTGAGAAAACAGGTACTTCAGCCTGCCTTCCTTTCCCTTTGTCCCTTGCTTCCAGCCCCAATTCTCTAAACATGCACAGACACACTCGAATAAGCAGGAAACTAATCTTATTATACTAGCAGGAGGTCTAGGGGCTTCTGATCTTTAAAGCTCTAAGATGCTATTTAGGAACTAAAGTATATGTGAAGAGAATTCTAAGTTGAAGTACGAGTAAAGAATCACAAAGTTATTTACAGTCCCTTTTAGGCTTTTCTGGGCAAGGATGGTGTGTTGCTTCCCTTTTCAAAGTCTGCTCATTTGTTTTTCTGTATGTTATGCTGCACATTTCAGTGGCAACCTGAGCTCTGCCATGGTGCCATTGCTGATCTCCCTTTAGCAGGGCTGCTAGCACTGGAGGATAGAAGAAAATCCTCGGCCTTCCTGTCCCCTACATGCAATATCCTTCTTACTTTTTGCCTTTCTCAGTCATGAATGAAGAGAAGAGGGTACCAGAGTCTGTATCATGGGCCAAGATCTGTGGCAGAATCACAGCATGGAAGAAGCACCCTCGCTACTCACAGAATTATATCCCTCCTTATAACAATGCAGTCAAAACTATGCTTCCACATCTCCCTTATGCTGGAAGAAGAAAAAGCATAAAAACACCAAAACAAACAAACAAAACTAACTAACTAACAAAAACACATGACAAATCCAAAGCAGAATAGAAATAAAATGCTGGCTTTGTGCATGCACTAAATTATTGATTTTAAAAATCATTCTTTGAGTGTTGCTTCTGTATTCAGCTTGAAATTCAGATAACCCAAGAATTTTTAAGCACACTCATTTATATTCTTAACAGCTATTCATTGCAGCCATGTTGATTTCCCATGACACTTAATATTGGCTGCAACAAAGTTTCGTGCAAAAGGATCATTCTTCATGCAAGTAGCCATTTATCCCCACAAGAAAAAAATTTAGCCTGCAAACAAGAGTATATGTGATTAATTATTTAGCAAATGCTATATCCTAATCTCCCATTTAAAAAGTTTAAATTATCCAACTAGAAGGCAGAAACAATGCCACTTGAGGTAGCTGTTCTACTAGGATAAGTTAGCATGAAAGAGTGAAGATGAACTGCATTAAATCGACACAAAAACACAGGCAGTTAACTCAGACTGGCAAAGATTTGTAATTGAAGAATACGTTCACAGAAAAGACCTCTTGTTTCAGCAGTATCACGGCTGCAAATTCCAGGGATATTGATATTATATACTTTGCTCCAGCAATATAGGCACAGCATACTTCTCAGCAAGCCTTGTTTGACAGAATATGATTGTCACCCACACATTTCTACACGTATGTCCCTCCCCTGTGTTTGCACACGCATGACTCCAGCACTAACTTTTGCTGCCCCAAGGCTAAAATTAATGGGATTTTCTTCAAAATTATGGGATAGTCTTCAAAATACATCCCAAATTGAGAGCCAATCTTCATTAGTATTCCCATCCTATCCTCAATCTAATCAATCTCTCTGCATTGCAATTCAATAAATAAATAATTAAGGATGAAAATCCTCCACAGGCAATCCATAACATTGCTGTATGACTGTGCATAAGTGCCCAGTTATTACTGTGTGATAGTAACCACCTCTGAGCCTGAAAAATGAAACAGAAAGATTAGGTGCAGAACCATTTTGTAATCACATCCACAAGGCTGACAATCTTTGGGTATCAAAAATTGAGTTTTGATTTTTATTATTTCTGTTTTAGCAATAATTGCTTTTTGTTAGAACTACTGGCTGGATGTCATCCCAGTGTCTACGTCCAGTACCCTTTCAATTTATCAGATAACAATGTGTCTTTTAATGATGTTCACAAGTTCAGTCCAAACTCTTGTTGATAGCTACAAAAATTAAATGTTTCTCAGGAGCCCATCCATGCTTCGCAGAGTCTTTCCCTTTCCCAGAAGGCAACTCACCAATCACTTGATTAATTTCTTTATTTCTAATAGAAATGTCAATTTCTTCCACTGGTTTTGATGAAAGTTTAGCAAAAGCCCATTCTTGAAAAAACAAAAGTGCTTACCTCCTGAATAGATATCTGAGACAGAGGGTCTCATAATATCTTCAGAACCACCAGTCAATTTCCTAAGGAACCTTAATCCTTCATCCATCTTATTTCTTCAGTGAAGGGATGGTCACAGAAATTTGTGAGCGTTATAAATCCCCTTAGGATTGCCACACTGTGCAAAATATTGCAGTCAAGGTATTTTTCCCCCTTTTTCTAAGTTGCAGAAATGACCTTCCTGTGGAAGCAGTGAGAGGTGCTGTTAACCAGTGCCTGAGATCAATCGGCTGTGATAAGACTGGCCTCTAGTTCAATAAAGGATGCTGGAGCACTGCTTAGACACTTGAATATTATTTTTACAAATCTTAGAATAATTTAGCTTTTCTCCTCTCCTTTAAGACATATTTAACATATCTTCTGAGTAATGCCTCCAAAGCATTCCAATAGCAACTGCAGGGAGCTGTAGAAACTGGCCTGAGACCATACCACCTTACATCAAAATTCTGCCCAATTTCAAGGAGCAAAGCTGTGAAATCACCCTGAAGACAAGCACCAGCACAGGAAGCAGCTCCCTTTGAGAAGCCATGCCAAGTGGTGAACATTCCTGTATAAAGGGGGTTGGAAACACCTACATATACCCCTGCACAAATACAGATCATTCCTAAGTCATAGTCCCTAAGTTTATTGTAAGCAAATTCCTCTTTCTGCTGAATCACATTCCTCCTCTGCTGAATCAAATTCCTCTTTCTGCTGAATCACAGGGAAAGTGGTCTGAAATGATAATGTAAATGATTGTGCCCAGGTGTTGTATAATTAACTGTTGTCAAGGAAAACTCCCCAGAATGGAGTCCTGGAGTTTACCAGTGACTGGCCTCTAGCCAGTCTTGTGGCAGACTTGTGTCATGACAATACAAGCTCAAGGCAGCTCAACATCCAGTTTCCAGACCTAGCAGTGCTAGAGGATCCCTGTCTCTGAAAAGCTGCGTTACCTCTCCATCTCTGCCAAACAGTATTTCAGTGGGGTTGGCAGTGTAGGCACCAACTGGGTGCCTAGCAAGGCACCAGAGATATATTTGCAGAAGGCTGGAGCAGATGCAGCTGCAGCCAAAGGCAATGTGCTGGATAGCCTTGGATCAAATCCCTGATGCCTCCTTGTGGGTATGCAACCAGGGACATTTTTGACCTCTATCCCTGTCTCATAGTTCCTGATCACTTAAATGAAGCTAATACTTCTCACAGTGAACAGTTTAAGTAAGAGTAAGTACATTCATATTTGTGAAACATTTGGATACTGTAGCAATGAACATCAAAGGAGAGCCCAGGAGGAAATTAATAATTGTCTTCTGAATATGCTTTGAATAGTGTGCATAAATAATTCATGGAGCTGCCCAGAGAACAATGAGGAAAACAGCACTACCAAATATCTGCTTGTTCCCTGAGCACCACCTCTTCTGTGCACGGAAGATGATGAGGATGGAAAATAGCATGCGCACATATACTGTGCTACTGTACACAAAGGCAATTTATTAGATTTTGACAGGTAACCTAAAAAAAAGTGATTCTGGAAAGACAAGTGCCAGGTCCTCTGCTTCTGACAGAGAAGTTAGACATAGTCCAAAGATTTTGGTAGAGTAATTCTGTACACAGAGGAAATGGTTCAATACAGGTGAAGATTTTTCATTAACTTTTTAACTGGGTACAGCATCTATTTGTATTCATTTAAAAAAAAATGCTCTGTGCTTTGAAGTTCCAACTTTTTGTATTTGATGATGAAATAATATTCTAATTATGTATGCTTCCTTAACTTCAGAAATTCTACTGATTTGCTCTAATACCTTCCTATCAGGTGCTTGACATATGTTGCAGAATGCAATTCGAACTATGTATTAGTGCAGGGGACAGACCTGAAGGAACAGGTGCTGGTGGCCTGTTCTGATTCATTAAAATCAATGGAACTATTGGGATGGATTTCAACAGGAACAGACAAGCACTTTCATAGAGGCGGGATGGTTTTATGCTAAAGGGACTCATATGCCTGTGCTCTATTTTTAGTCCTGACACAGAGTCTCATTGTAATCCTGATTTAAGTCACTTAATCTGTGGAACAGTGACATTAATCTTGTGCTTTATAAACTCACCTGGCTCCTGCACAGATTGCTCCATGTGCTTTTGCAAGACTTAACATGTTTCAGGCTATCAGTGATCACATTCAAATACACAGGCCAGGAAGAAAAATGCATCCAGAAAACTCAAACTCCATGAAGGCATGAGGAAAAAATATGTTGCAGGAAGAAATGTCTACTGCAAATGCCTGTCAAGAGATGCACTTAATTTTCCTTCTTTTGGACCTCTCTGCTTTCAAACTTTTCAAACTTTCTCATGCAGGACATTCTTTTGTGTGCCATTCCTGTTGGCCCAGGTCAGATACAAAGTTCACCATGTCTAATCTCCTACCATGTTTTTGCACAGCAAGGCAACAGAACAACCCCAGAAGCATTGTGTGAGAAAAAGCACACTCTGCATGTGCAATACAACCTGAAATGTCCAGCCTTGGATCAGTGTTTCTGCTCTGAATGTTAGTATTGATGTCAATGAGAGAAACATGTAATACTGAAATTCTCGTATTCTCATTCAACATACAAAGCCACAGCACCTTCCTGTTTTTCTATCTGTTTTTCTTCCTGTAGCTGTTTAATACCATTTAATTTTACTGCATTTATTCTCTGTTCCTCTTGCAAGCAATGTCCTGGCCATGTAAAACTTCCATCCTCTTGTGAGCCAACCCACTACAAGTCAAAGAATGTCCACAAAAAGCAGTACTGAAAAATGATCACGTCCTTTAGTTCTCAGCATCAGAAGCAGTGGAGTTTTGTTAGCATGACACTTGGCCTATGCTTTGTTTTATTGACAAAGCATGAAACTATTCCCTCCAGGTTACTTCAGATTTTCATGTTTTCCTGTACTCTCTGACTTTCCAGCTCTCAATTATTTAAATTCAATTTTATTAGGAAGGTAAAATTTTATGAAACCAGAACAAGCAACAGATAATAAACCACCAAGATCCATTAAACAAAAACATTAGACTCACAAGTTGTCTTGGCAATAGCTTCAACCCCCTCCTCACAGCTTCAAACAAAAAGTAGACAACTAAGCAGTTCCCTCCTTCCCTTCCTTCACTGAACCCCAGCTACGGGCACAATCCTTTTTAGGCAGAGTTTGACACTGGTGTCCTACACACCCTCCAGCCTCACACACTCCTGGTACAGGTTGCTGGTTACTACCCATCACAGCCCCTGGCTTGCCCGTCCTACATGCTGTCAAACATATTTATCTGCTAAAGTCAATGAGGCTCATCCAATTTCCACCAAAAAAGATGTATTTATTTGTTGTAAAACTGTATTTATTTGTTGTTCTTTTTATGAGTGGTTTGAATTTAAATATTTTGCAAGCTAGGCAGTAGATATCTATTATTTTGAGCAACCTACTATTATAAAGACCTTATTTTAAACTTAGAAAGATGGTAGTTGTGTAAAGAGAAGTAGATTATTAAATGAAGGCAATAACAAATCTGTCAGAGTAAACTGTAGAAACCACAGCCATAAGGTGGTTAAATGGTTGTGTACTGAGTGCTGTTTTACTATAATAGCTACCATTAAACTGAAGATTTATCTCCACCATTATTGATTTATTTTGCTGAACTTCCTAAATACAGCCCAGTTAAAATTTCAGTTCTAGAAGTGTAGTGGTTTTTGCTCATGCCAAAAGAAGAATAATAGGACTTTCCACTTAGATCAGAAGCAACTGTATCAACCACACCAGACTGCAAAGAGCCCACTCAAATAATGTTCAAGCTTTCAATTGCAGGTAAGATACCAGGCAGGACTTAGACCTCACGCCCAAGTTGATTGCAAACCAAGGGGTTGGTTTGCAAAGGCAGCTTTGGAAGTAGTCAGGGACAGGGCTGTGACTCTGAAGGAGCTCATTCAGCATTAATCACCTGGCTGAGAAGCCAAGCCTGGCAATCTCCTAGCCAGGCTGACCAGAAACCTGAAAACACCACCCAGGATGGCTGTCATGTGGGCACCTGGTAATGGCCATGAGGTTAATCCTGAGAAGTAGCTGGTAACTCTTCCAGCAAAGCCATCTTCTAACAGAAGATGGCTACATCTTTGAGGAGGGGATCTTGGAGGTTCTTATAGAACTGGGGAGGGAGACCTTATAGCAGCCTTCTAGTACTTAAAGAAGGCCTATAGGAAAGATGGGAAGGGACTCTGTCAGGGAGTACAGTAATAGGACAAGGGGTAATTGTTTTAAAATAAGAGAGGATAGATTTAGACTTGAAAAAAAAGGAAGAAATTCTTCACTATGAGAGTGGTGAGGCACTGGACCATGTTGCCCAGAGAAGCTGTGGTTGCCCCATCCCTGGAGGTGTTCAAGGCCAAGATGGATGGTGCTTTAGCAAGGTGCTCTGGTGGAAGGTGTCCCTGTCTGTGGCAGGGGTGTTTAAACTGGGTTTTCTTCAAGGTCCCTTCCAACCCAAACCATTCTGTGATTCTACAATATATTAGTTGGATTGGAAATGGATGTTGAGTTTCCAAGGTCAGCAGATGTTTAACTTCTACAGAAACTCAGAACCTCGTGAAAAAGGTTACTTTGGGCTCTAGATTCACAAGGCCTATCATGCCTCAGCCTTGCACAGACACAGAGAAGCAACAGAATGAAAGCAGGGAAAAGAGAAAATTGCCCAAATTTATCATAAGCCTTGTATTTATATAAATATTGAGGGGGATAGAGAGAGCCCTGCACTGTTCACCCACGACCATCTTACAAAAATTTGTCTCATTTAAACTGTCTTAAATTTTCTGTTAATGGTGGCAAGGACAACAGTGTACCTACACAAACAGAAAAATTAATAAGGAAAAGGTCTAGCAGTAGGGTCATCAGATGATAGATCTCTGCTACTGTTGTAAAAGCAAAAAAGGTAGCTATGTAGGACAGAAGGCTGCTTTGCTTTTGCTACTCTTTTCTAGTGCGGTGCCCTTTATATATGCAGACTGAGTGGAATGCATCATAAAAGGTGACATTTTATAACAGCAGTTTGTAAATTTTACAGAAGTTTACTGCCTGTAAATCACACAGCTTATTCCCTCACCGACTTTATTACTGCAAACCCAACCATGGGTAAACTCCATGTCAGTTTACTTGAAATTTATCTTTTTTATTCAGACTGAGCTAAGGTCCTTAATATTCCTTTTCTTCTAATGATAAACCCATCCTGATGATCTTATTTCCTTTACAAATATTTTGAAGGACTCTAACATATCCTGAGACAGCAATTCCTGTTTTTGGTAGTTTCTATCTTGCTCCTATTTTCACATGCATTTCTGCTGTCAAAAGATGTGATTTTCCCCTTTATTTCAATTATGTGTATTTATTTTTATTCTAAATCGCCCCCAGGCACCTAACCCTTTTTAGTTCTAAACTATTTCCCTTTGACTTGCTTTGATGTGCTTCAGCTAGCTTCACAGCCAGACATCACAGACTGTTTTTTACAAGATCTGTGCACAGACCTGTTCTTTATTTGGTAACATCCACATTTATTTCATAGTGGAGCTACACAATTTATTCTTCCATCTGTGCAGAGGGTATTTTCATGGTTAGTGTTCACAGGCTTTGATGGAAATTGATGGCACGAATTCTTCATGCATCAGTGAGAATTTTGTGAATGAGGTGGTAAGTGAATTAACTTATTTTACCAAAGAGCTTCATGGAGTAGAGTGCCCCAACAAATGAGCTTCTCTCTGTTTACAGCAGTTCTTATGTTCTGCTTATGGTCCTGTTCATACTCCATTTTCAGCCCTAATTGAAAACAAGTCTAGCTTCTGCTCAAACCCCTCTTTTCAAGTGTAGACAAGACCAAACTGTCTGGAAACCAACATGGAATGCTATTTCTTCAGGATCGTTCTTAATGCAGTTGTTGGAAATTTTGATCTTATATTCCTTGGCAAAACAATATTTGCACTCAGGTTAGAATTATTTCAAAGCACTTCCTTTTGGAGCTCAGGAAGATATTAGCTGTGCAAAGGTGTTGATTGCAGTGGAAATTTGCCAACGTGTAGCAGGATATGACACAACCCTTCTTCAAACTTAGCTGCTGACTCTGTGCCTGTTCTGAATTCACATCATTTTTAATAAGGATGGTATGAAGTTTTACTAATCCTTGCACATATATACTAATTTGTATGGAGTGTTTGGCACCAGAAGCTGGCCAGTGTCAGAAGTCCCTCAGGACTCTGAAGAGCAGCTCACAGCCAAGGCCCCTTCTGGGGCTCATGAAATGTTTTAGTCCTTAGCTAAAGAATGCCAACAGTGTTCAGGAAGATTATGTTTTACTGCATGGATGAAACAATCTCCCCTTGTGGCTATTCTAGCCAATGACATGAGGCTAAAAATTAAATTCTGCAGTGCCTGATTGTCTTCTCACTTATTTCACAAGTTGGGAAATACTTTGACTGAAATAAACTTAGAGTTACATTTACTCAAAGAAAAAAAGCAGCTTCAACACGTTTTGCTTTGTAGCTGCATAGCTCAATAGAAATGGGGCTCCAGGACAGCCCAGATAAGAGTAATCATTTGTTTACATACTTGAAAGATCTGCTACAAATTTACAATAGGTTAAAAATACCTTAATGTGAGATTTAGGTATTTTAAAAGGCACTGTTGGTCCTACAGATGGAGGGAAACACTTACTGGGATATTCTAAAATGCTAGAATTCAGAGGATTTTTACACTAAAAGGTTGAGACATGCATATTGTTGGCTAGGTTAGTGTGGGAGTGACGTTTTGCTCGATCATCCCATACATTGACCAATAACCTCAATATCTTGAGAAGGTGTCAAGCAAACATGATGGGCTCCATTTATTTAGTCCTTATACACAAGGATGTCTGTCAGGCAGACATCTAGACATTCAAAACTGACAGTTTTTCCAATTAAGCATGGCACACTGCTAAATGCTACAGCTCTAGCATGAAGACTTCCCTGTCCTTCAAAGGGAAACCTCTGGCCGCATACACAGCTTTCCTTTCACATCGAGCGTTCCCTACTAAAAGGAAACTAGCCCCATGGCAGCAGTCTGAACATACCACAGAAGACCTTGTAAACATACCCTAGGGTGTCCAACCTGCAGCTTTATGGTGCCATGGTGATCATGAAGGTGTTCAGTTAATATTTACGGCTGATTATGAAATGGATATTTCATTTCCCAAAAGATTTCCCCGAGGTATCCACAAGCAAAATCCATGTACTTCATCTTGGGTCCTCAGAGATCAACATTTAAAGGCACTTAATTGCTGTATTTTAAACAGTCTACTCAGAGATTAAATATTGCATAGAAAAAATGGTTCCAATAAAATGGAGCACAAATCATGACAATTCCAAAACATAAATCTCTTTGTTACTCCTCATTACAGTTATGTTGCTGCTGCTGCTAACTCTTTCCATGTTTTATTGAAGCTCTTTTTTAAGCTTTTTTCTTTTAAAGTATGTAAAAAAGAGGTTGGGAGACACAGGTGGAGAGTGAGGACACTTTTTCAACTGTCTACATTGAGATAAGGAAAGTTTTGATTCATAAAATCAGATTTTTGCAGGGCCCTGGTTCCATATGTGAACCAGGAGGGGTTGGATCATTCAGAAAGGAATTCCTAAAGATATTCCCAACAAATGAACGTTTTGAGATTATCCATTGTGTGTGTCCAGGACATCTTTTTTATATGTAATTTAATTAGCATTGAGTAATGACATTACATTTTATAACGCTAATCACATATTGTAATTACCTAATTACATATTGTAAATATATGATTACATGAATTTGCACCAGAATTCATAATTACACTTAATTACACTAATTGCATCAATCTAAACTAATCAACCAGAGAATACTAGGAAAAGTCATGCAAACAAAGACTACAGAGAACTTTTTGAGACTGAGCCCACATTCCCAGAGAGACAGCACTGCCTTATACCTGAAAAAAAAATTATACACCTACGTGGGCAACAATTTCTCTCACCTACAGGTGATTTTATGCTTTCAAAAATCTGTTTCTGCTCTGCAGGGGAGCAAACACACTTTCAAAAGTTGTTGGAAATTTTTGTTTGCTTCCACATAAAAAGACGAGGTGGGTACATCTGCTCCCAGTGAAGGAGTTGGTTTCAGAGAATTGCCAGTGTCCACCAGAAAATCAGATATGTTGGATGCTGGCTTCACTGAAAGCAACAGGTACTTCCCATATCTTAAGAGCAAGCCCTGTATGTCCCACTCCAGTAACAGGAGAGGATTTACCACCATTTTGTTCCAGGTGACAGGCTGAGGAGCCAATGTGCTCTCAAGAGCAGAGCCTTGACCATGGGGTCAGGGCTTTCACCCAGCACCTTGGCCTTTTGGGGTCCATCTTTCAACGCTTGTCCTTAAGCACCATTTCTTGCAAAATAAGTACCAACACTTTCTAACTCTATTAAAGCAGATATTACCATGTAGGAATATAATTTACTTTCTTTACTAATTAGTGGCCTGTTTTTCTGTCAGATGGTTATCATGACTCCAGGGAAGGTTTCAATCAAGGAAACATATAAAGCTTTTGATGCACTTCCAGTAATTAAATATCATCTTAAATATTTATATATGTTTCCATCCTTTGGGGAGCAATTTTGAGGAAACTGAGTGGAGTCCTGCTGATCGGAGAGAAGGACAGACAATTATGGAGTACTCCCTTCTTTCTGTCCCTTTTATCACTGGTATACTGGTATCTGTAATTAAAACTGTTGTACTGTAAATAAGGTTTTATACATCTCAAATGAAAAGGATCTGTTACCAACAAAGCATACAGTGTATACAGTGTCATCATGAGAGAAATAAACAGAGAGATGAAGTGTATTTCCCTGTGGATGCACTCTTGTAAGTCCCATTAATACTCATAATTTAATGATGGGGTGGGTAAGCATTAAACGCATTTAGAAGTGCCATGACTCAGCCAGGGTGTAGTAGATGTGCTTTAAAATGTCGCATTCCTTCTCCAGTGCTCCATTTCCCAGGAAGATAATCTCTTTGGCAGTTTTTCTTATGTTCCTAATGGATTTGAAAAAATAGAAGAACCTTTTCTCTGCGAGCAGCTGGAGGTGAGTATATGCCATTTGTCACAGGAGTCCTTTGCAAAATGTCCCCTTCTTCTGACCCAAGGCAGTGCTTCCCAAGGGTGTTGTGACCGTGGAAGTATCCTGAATGATGGCTGTGGGACTGGGAGATGTTAGAAAACCTCACATTCTGTACCCCCTATGTACTTTGATTTTTAATGGCCTTTGTCAGACTCTTAAAACTCAGTGAGTTGAACAGTGTTATCATTATTCTCAGCAATACAGTTGTGCTCCCACATTCAGTGAAAACATGAGGCAATAGCATGACGCCTGTTCATGCAGAAGCTCCTACCCTGAGAAGACTCAAGTCACGCACAGCCGTTACATTAAATACTGTTTATGCTCAAACCCAGCAATGCTTATCTACTGCCTTTCTAAAACAGCATCAATCACAGAAAATATTTTCAATATAGCTAAAATTTATGGTAATGTTTCTATTCAAGTATGTCAAAGCTTGGCCATTCTGCAGTTGAATTTACGCATGTGATCTCAGTCCTCACCCTGTGTAACATACTATTTAGGCACCCAGTTACACATTATATTTTCCACAGGATTAAGTTCCTTGGAGGCCTTCAGCAGGGCTCCAGTGATCAAATGCTTGGTCTAGATCTGCAAAAGTACTTAATCTTCCAGAATGCAAAACCTATGTCTTCAAAATCCCTTCTCTGATTCCACCTCATTTGGGAGTTGTCTCAGGTTCTCAGGTCTTAATTATTCCCCATCTGTCCATAAATATCCTTAAGGGTCTAAGCATGCTTCAAGAATGTCTGTCACAAAAGAGAAACAGAAGAGCAGACTGCTGATTCCCCTTTTATCTGAGAGCTCAGGACTCAGAAGTCTTAGACAAGGTACACAAGAACCACGTGTGGTTCCCCTCTCCACCCAGAAAACATTCGAACCTCTCTCTCCACTCTCAAATGCAGATCAAAGCAGAGGATGAAAGGGTATCAGCTGCAGCTGGGCTTGCCCTATTTCTTTGAAGCTGTTCCACTGGACATAACCTAATCCAATACCTACCAAATCGGACAAGAAGCAAGCACAAGTTTCAATCTGTCTTGCAGTTACACCTCCAAATGGGAGCAGCAGTGCTGGGTGTTAAAATGTGTAAGCCTTTCCCTTTCTCTCCCTGGGTGAATTTTCACAAAACTTGAGTGAGGTGAAGGGATGTTATTTCACTTCACAAAAATGGGCAATGAGTCAGAGATTAAATTATCTGAAGCATCAATCAAATTCCAGTGCCTGGTTTGCTCCTCTGAGTGTTGCCCTGTTAATTACCCTAACCTGTGTTAATTATTTCAGGTCTGTCAAAACATCTTAAGCTAGGATTATGGAGGAGGTACTGGACAAAAAGAAGGAGATATTTCCAATGGCAATTTACCCCACTCGTCCTGGGATGGGGTGAACCTTCACTCTTTGTTACCACGCACAACGCATCAAAGTGGGTTTACAACTACTGCTTTCAATGGCTTTTCACATAAGTGAAAATATGATCTTTGCCTTCCCTTCACCTGATACTTTGTACAATGTTAGCTTAAAGACCTCCTGAGTTCTGCCTTGTAGATCAAACTGTTTTGTGAAGTCAGGAGTGAACTGGATGATTATGTTTCTGAAGAAATTGTTTCTGCAATATTCTGTTCTCACAGCGTTACACTTAAATCTGGATAACCACAAATCAATTTTCATTTTAATATCTGTTCTTAAAATAAATATTTTTATATACTGGGTCAAATGCAACTTCTCATTTTGATTTTAAGTTAGCATAAAAACTTTTTGCACAAAATTAAAAGTTTTTTATAAATAATTTGCTACTGTATGTTTAGAAATTAATACACTTCCACTGTTTTCTCAGGCTGTTTTGAAAAAAAAAAAAAAAAATGAACATAATGTAAAGAAAATTATCAAAAAAAAAAAAAAAGGATTAAAATATCTCTAACTGTGCTGCTAATTGTGGTGAACTTTCATTTTACACTGTCTGCCACCCTCAGGTCTGGGAGTGATCTCAGATGCCTTTGCTCATTCACTTCATTCTCTGACCAGTCTGCATGCTCTACTATTCCTCACAGAACCAATGATGGAAAACTAAATGCTAAAAGATGAATCTCAGCAGCTGTTCTTGTGTACAGTGCTGTACCAGGCTGTTAATATTGTCATGAGATATGCAAAGTTATGTACATAGAGAAAACAACTTAAGGTGTACAAGGAAAACAAAAGGATATTAGCTAACTCAACTTAACGCTACTCTACATCCTTCTCTAAAAACATCAACTCAGTTGTCAACAGGAATAAAAAATGCTGGTGCAATATTTAGAATGATTAGGAAATAAAATGAGAAGAAAAAAAAGCACACATCATTATGACAAATTATATTGCTTCATAGCATACCTTTATCTCAGGTATCATGCATTTCTGCTATCTCCTTTTGTCCCCAGAGGAGGAAGCATCAGGAACATAACAGCTCATGCTGTGTCCAAGTCAGGAATGGCTCCACAAGAGAGATGTGAAATAGCTCAGACTTTCATGCCTGGAAAAATATGAAAGAGAGAAAATGTACGGCATGTTAAGTCTGGCAATCATGCTTGGCCATAGAGAAAGCCAATCTGTAAAGGTTAACAGCTATTGCTCATAATCCAGAACCTAGAGGGCACCTAATAAAATTTTTCAACAGTGAATTTAAAACACAGAGAAGGAAGTACTGTCTCCATGCGATGTATAATTAAAACATAGAACTCATGGCTCAGATGTCACAAAAGCTGATGATATAAATGGGTTTGACCAGACAAATCCATGGTAGAAATTTATCTGAAAGCATTATATCTGAGGACTGTGAAGCAGCCTATAACTCTGGAGACACCTGTCCTACTGATTTATGAAATTTGACTAGATATAGATTTACATTATTCCTCAAAACTTTTTCTTAAGTATCTGTTCTAGGTGCTGGCAGAGGAAAGGTATGGACCAGACCAACCTTTGGGTGGAGACAGTGGGCTTTTTTATGCTCGATAATGCTTTGTGCAGTACAGAAGACCCAGATAAAGTGTGCTCACACAGACACCGTGAGGCTCTGCCACTTCTACCCCTCCCTTCCAGGCACATGAGGATGCCTCTTTGGGTCCTGGAACTGTGAAAATGATGATATCAGTCGTTCTGAATCAGAAAGTAATTGTCAGCTCCCCAAGGTAGCCAGATGGTGACAGCAGGAGACAGGAACTTGAGTGGAAAGTCTTAAAGTGCTCCCCTTTTCCTCACATCCATAAGAGGGCATGTGAGGGGTGAGAGTGATAGAGACAGCACAGCAAAGGTCACATCACAGAGTCATTGCACCTCCACTGATGTGAAGGGCATCCCATTGTGGTGTTGAGCTACGATGTGGTTAAAGATGGTTTGAGAGACCTCTGGTTCCATGAGTAGGCACATCTTCACATCCCCAGCCAGGCAATATGTGTCCATGGAGATGGTTTTTCCAGTCTCGGGGAGCTTTTATTCCTAAAGCAAGGTCTAATTTTCTTTGTCACAACAAAGGCAGATGGCTTAATTTGCATCAACATGTAATAAACAATATGCCTTTCAGCAGAGCCAGGAGAGAAAGCACCTTAATTCTTCCCAGTGAGTGCTGAAAACACTGGCAGCAAGGATGAAAGCAATGGGAATCAAGAAGTGCTCTCAGAACTTCATTCTATTAAACACAGATGTCTGTATGCATGACTCTCCATAACATGCAGAAAAAAATGATTAGACTAAAAGTTAATAGGAGCATACGTGGTTCACTTTTCTGGCTCAGCCACAAAGCAGTCAATGTCAATTTCCATGGTTGAACAGTTTCCTTACAATCACAGCTGGGCAATTAAACTCCTGCCTGTCTAAGTCAGAAAACTGGGGAAGGAGGCAAAAGGTTTATACTGGGGTAAAGAGAACCCTTACTGCAATTGATTTGGGTTAAGCCAGTATTTTTAAGTTACGTCAAGCCACATTTCTAAATGAAAAGATTTTTTTTTAATTCAAATTCTTTTTCTCTTTTTTTAAACAAATGTCCCCCCTGCATTTTCCTTTGCCAAAATTTTCAAATTCACTGTCTACTCATGAATAGTTGTGGTCTCCCTAATACTGTGGGTTTTGACAAATAAATTATTTTTTCCAAATATTTAATCTGAGTTCTTGCTAAACCTCTGTACTCTCAGTATTTCAGCACAGCTGGGTTGGGAATAATAAGTCTATTCTATTGTTCTTCATTTAAATACAAAAAATAATAATCTGAAAGTTACTATATTCTTTTTAACCTATTGGAAAAAAATGTGCCTCTGTACAATGGCTTTGATTCAGAACTGAGCAAAACAAAGGGAATCCTTCCCTTGACTTTAATGGTTTGGGGACTTTAATGGTTTGGGCTTTAGGTGAAGAATAAGCAGAAGCTATTGTTTTGCCACTGTGATATAATTGTTTCTTTCTTCTGTCAGCGTGCCTCAGAACACCAAGTCAACAGAGCCAAGTGCACATCTTGCTCAGCACAGTATGAGTAATGTAGGTCTTCACCGAGATTTTTTCCAGTCAAAGCAACGTAGGCAAGACAGATATTGTTACTATATGCAAAAATACCAAATCCCACATTATTAGTACATGTCCAAGGCTGGAAAATCCATAATAAAATTTTTTAAAAAGCAATCTTGAAGCCACCATCAGCCACAGAGAGAAGCAGGAATGCTTTGGGGACTGTCAGAGCATGAACAGTGTGAGAGAAAACCATGGTTTTATTGTGGCTCAGGACTAGGAGGATAATGTTGCAGAAGTCAAAATGCAGCAATGTTTGAGAATGCAACAAAAATTTGTATTAGAGCACCAGGATCAAAGCAGGTTTTATCCCTGCTGTTGGAAAATACTGATTCTAGGAACCCTACAGAAACCACCAGCTATAAACCTGGACTACAATGTCAGTAAGACTAGTCAGTAGACTAGACTGGGGAGTAATATTATTTGCCAACTAAAATGCCCTAAATCAGTATAAATGTTAATCTAAGAAAAATAAAGTAAAAGAAACTTGGAAGTGGGTTGGTGAACAGTAAATATAAAAGGTCTCGTGTGGCTCAAGTAATCATAGAATCAAGGCTGGAAGAGACCTTCAAGATCATCTCATCCAATGTCACCCACTAAACCATGTCCCTAAGCACCACGTGCAATAA
Source organism: Heteronetta atricapilla (assembly GCA_011075105.1). Classification (NCBI taxonomy): domain Eukaryota; kingdom Metazoa; phylum Chordata; class Aves; order Anseriformes; family Anatidae; genus Heteronetta; species Heteronetta atricapilla. The sequence goes on from CM021733.1 coordinate 15,363,030, forward strand.
CATCCCCAGGGACAGTGACTCCACCATTTCCCTGGGCAACCCCTTTCCAGCGCCTGACTGCTCTTTCTGAGAAGAAATGTCTCCTCATTTCCAACCTGAACCTCCCCTGGTGCAACTTCAGGCCATTCCCTCTAGTCCTGTCACTAGTTACCTGTGAGAAGAGGCTGACCCCCAGCTCCCCACACCTTCCTTTCAGGTAGCTGTAGAGAGCAGTAAGGTCTCCCGTGAGCCTCCTCTTCCCCAGACTAAACACCCTGAGTTCCCCCAGCATGTTGCAGTTCCATGAAAAGACTTGAAAAAGTCTTGAAAAGTCTTGAAAAAGGGGGGGAGGGAAGACTCCTTTACCAGCGAAATGCTTTTCCAGTACAGTGGCTCTGCTCTTGGTTTTGCATTAATTGTTTTGATGCAAAAGCTTCAGGTCATCATGTGTTAGGAACAGAGTCATGTGTTAGGAAGAGGTCGTGTTCAGGCCATGTGCTAGGAAGAGGGTTCAAACATGCAGAGTTTATGCACACAGACAGATTGCTTGCACTATTTTCTGGAACATCAGTGATTGATCTATGTCTGAGACATTCTTTTGGACTGCAACCAAGTGATGAGATCACCCTGTCTTTCCTTAAGATATAAGGATACCAAGTGATCACAGGAAAGGCCTTTCCCTCTTTGCTTAAAACAAGCAAGCCCAAAGCAGCAGGTTTTTCTCCTAGTGTGACAGATTTCCTCCTGCAACATGGTCCAAACAGGATGGAGGACAAACAGAACATGGGGACAACTTGCAAAGAGCAAAGGCTGAGACCTCAGAAGGAGATGCATGAGAGGGGCAGCCAAATGTCCACAGTGCAGATGAATATCTACATTTTTGCCCTGGTCCTCAAAAGGGAAGAAAAAGACATCAACACAAAGAAGGAAAATGAAGAAGAGCTATGTTAGGACTATTAAAACAACTATTAATATTTGATATTTCTGTAATACTATCTATTCAATGTTCAGTCTTATTCAAGTCTCAAACTCCTTTTGGAGCTCTTTGAAGGCAATAAGCACATGGACACAGATGATCCCATTGATATAATATACTTTTCTAAAAGCTTTCAAAAAAGTCCCTCTTCACATATTTTTAAGGAAACTAAGCTGTGATTACATAGGAATGAAGCCCCTTGTTTGAATTAATACCTGATTAAGGGACAAGAAACAGATAAATAATAAACAGTCAGCTCATGGCTAGGAGAGAAGTCGGGAGAAGAGTTCTCAAGGGATCTGGGCTGCAAAATCTGTTGTCCAACATACTCATGCATGCTCTAGGAAAGGGGTGGAGGGGGGAAAAAAAAAAAAAAAAAAAAAAAAAAAAAAAAAAAAAAAGAAAAAAAAAGAATTTGCAATATTTTTCTGCATTTTTTAAAAAAAAAAAAAAAAAAAAAAAAAACACATATTCATGGTAGTAAGGATTAATCATCTATGAAAAGTCTTTCCTGAAGCCCTGAAGACTGAGTGTTGGAGCAATAAAGTGGCAGATGAACTGCACTGTAGACATGTGGGGTGAAGTATATGCCCTCCCCCTCAGAAAAAATAAATAAATAAATAAACCAAAAACAAACAAACAAAAATAATCATAGCTTCACTCACAAAATGATGGTGTCTGAGCTGAGCTTACCCCCCCAACCCTGTCACCATTACTATGCGGAGTAAGATATTGGGTTCATGGTAGACTGTTGACCAAGACATATCTCAATGTTTATTAGAGGTAGATAAATTACTCTGAATATATAAATAATTAGGAAAGACAAAAGGAGGGAAGGGGAGAGAAATTAATTTAAAATTCTACTTTTGATTTCTTAATGTGCTTTCAGATTAAAACTTGCTTATTGCTTCCACTGTAACATTGCTTACCTAGCCTATATTAAACAGAGCGCTTTCGCAATTTGAAGAATGTGGGCCAGAAAAAAAATAAGCAAGGAAAGATTGGAGATTGCAGGACAAATCCTGCACTGTCACACACAAGAGTGACTGCATTGAAATTGATGGGATTGTACTGGTGAAGCCATAGGAAAGAAAGCCAATCTGACATTTCTAAAAAACACTTTTTTTCTTCCAAAATACTAAAATATCCACATAGGGATGTCATCCCTATATCCCTAATGTATATCTGGGAGACAAAGAATAAACACACAAATGAAACATTGCAGTCAGTTTTTTACTGTTAAACTAAAAGTGTATGATCTATCTGTTCCTTGTATTCAATTTCTGCTCATGTAACAGTTTCAAATTTGGAACTGGGTACTCAAGAAAAAAAAAAAAAAAACCTGCATGTATCATTATTGCTCATTTCAATTAGGCTGAAAGATTAGCTGTAATGTCTGCAAAAACCTGCTGTGGAATATCCTGATTCTTAACTCCACCCAGCAAAAGCCCTGCAGAGATTGCTCTGAAGTGCTTCCCATGGAGATCATGAGGTTTTACAGAGGATAAACACAGAGTTTGGCAAATAGATTTGAAATGACTGATTTACTCAGATTTCCATGTTTACTGGTTTGCCACTGCTATAATTTGTACTTGTTGTCATATCTCATCTGGCCACATTCCACACATTTTGTAAAAGGAGTTCAGGAAGGATTCATGTTTTGTAACATTAGCACCACCACATGGTTGGCTGTGTTTTAAAATCCTGTTAAGAAACTGATTTTTTCCTTTTCTTTCTTTTTTTTTTTTTTTTTATACCTTTTCTTCTCTTTACAGGGTTTCTTTTCCACAGGCATTAAATAAATACTTGAAACCATTTCCCACTTGGAGCAGGTGCAAGATGAAATACCTCATTCCTGAGCAATCAAAATCCGAATTCTCTCTTAGGGCAGTAGGGTTCCCATTATTCCCTTGAAAGCCCCTAAAAGCAAATGCCATTCTGTGCCTGAATGTACTGGCCAAAAACATTTGTAATCAACAGCTAGAACATTCAGTTTTCTACTTCTTTGAATATTTCTTGTGGTACATTTTCAAAAAAAAAAAAGTGCTAATATTGTAATAAATAGCAACTCTTCTCTTCAAAAGAAAAGAAGAAAGAAGCTGCCCATGCTGACAGCAACAGCGGATGCCAAATGGAAGATATTCAGAGTTCATCTCTCTAAACACAATGAAGAATTACCTTCCTAGTTCTCTTTGCCAGGCACACATGTGCATAAGACAGAACATGACATTTTAAATATGACTCCGTCTCTCCCTCCAAGCATCTCAGGTGCCACAGCCGGGTCCACACACCTCATCCCGTGCTCTCCCAACTGCTCACACACAGGGCTAAAATGCAGGTACCATCTATTCCACCTCAGGAAGGGCTTTACCATAAACAGGATGCTGCAATCTAGCGGATGACTGCAAATTTTACCATCAGGCATTAACCAATATATTTGACCCCCCAAAAAATGAACACACAGGTTTTCTTAACATGAACAAATACAATGGAGCTTTTTTTAATGTTCACTTTGGTGAGGCTATTTAACTGCTACACTATTTTTCTAGATATATCCCTGTAGCAGAGGAAAGTGTGTATGTCCCTGTCCTTGTTCATTAAATGGACAGACTGAACAATCTCCCCTGAGTTAACTGATGAAAAAAATCTCAAATTAGTTGAATTCTGTTACATCTCAAACATCTAACAAAATTTTCCAAAAGAAACCAGAACCAATACCAGGGAAATATTGGTATAGTCATCACCTAGGAAAATTTACAGAACAGATTTGCTTTAGGGAAAGAAACAAAGATAGATGTGACTTACATTCTGTTTCCTTTGAATAATTAAAAGTCATCTCAAGCTGCAGAGTAGATGCAAATGGCAAATTCAGTGTGCCATTTATCTCCCAAGTTTATTTCTTGCTGGAATTTTCATTCCTGAGGAATTTTTATCTGACTTAGGCAAGATGGGCAACCATGCTACAGAATCAGCCCTACAGCATGCAGAAGGACACCCTCAGTGCTTAATCTACCAGAGTTTCAAGAATAATGAAGTACATACCTCACCAATAAATAACGACCATGAATAACAGCAGTGTGATCATTTACCACCCTTTACTACTTCAGTTATCAGAAACAGGCATTTCTACCAATATTCCAAAGACCTAAAAGGCAGGTTTATGTGCGTGTACATGTGGAAATTAAATCTGAAGTATTTTGGCATCGCTGATTGATTGCCAAGAAGGTAAAACAGAAAATGGTACAATAAAATGTGCAGATAAACAATTCCTTTTATTTGCAGGTAGACTCTTCCCCTATCTTGCCTTTGCAGCAATGCCTAAGACATGCTAGCATCTCACCCCACGTTATTTTTTAAACAAGGATTTCTGAAACAAGCATCATTCTGAGAAGTATTTACTGGTGTTAAGTGACATGGGGTACTCGAAATGTGGCCATCCTCTGTATAAAAAAAGAAAAGGGGGGGTGCCCTCATGGGTCAAGTGGAGCTATGCCTTTAAAAGAAAAGACACTGGCTGGGGTCTCCAGGTTGAAACAAGCTGTAAAGTTTTATTTACCACCCTGTCTGTTGTATTTATTTCTGTTACTTGATCCAAAATTAAAGTGTCGGTATCTGCGATCATCAGAGAAAGACTGGGACCAAGGAACACACAAAGGAGAGTGAAATATGGAAAAAAAAAAAAAAAAGAAAAAAAAAAAAAGTCATATAAGTCATATTTATTGAGGTTAAGGGTTTCTTTGTTTAATCAAAATATATGTATATGTACTACGCCAATGTGTAATAGAAAACTAACCCCCATCTGGATTGGTGCATCCAGACCCACAAAGTGCTATTGAAACCAAAAGAATTGAGGCTGACAGGAAAGTCTGCCTAAGGGGATTCAAATTAAATATAAAGACATTGTATTTTAAAATGACATCTCTCTAGAGAAAATTCCTTTTACTGAGGCCCATAAGGAGTAACAGTGGTGTTTCGATCATGTTTTAGCATATCAGGTTAACACAGGAGGTCATGTCTGCTGTTTCACGACCTGTACTTTTTTAATCCTGACTGAGCAGAGATGAGAGGAAACTTGCATTTTCTTCCATGCTGTAGCATTACAAGACTTAGGTAAAATCCCATTTTCTTTATTCTTTTTGCCAGCACAATTTGGGCAAATGAGGCAGATTTCATTGACCTCCTATTTGTCACACAATATGCCTTCAGATTTCATTTACTTGCTTTTCTCTCAGACTTTAATTTAGCATGTTTCCACCTATCTCCACCAGTGCAGACAAGGAGAGGCACTGGGGTCCAGGCAGGAGGAGCCATGTCCTTGGCTCAGACAAGGGGGCTCCAGAAGATCTGGTGCCCTTGACACAACAAATTGCTAGCAGCTTGGGGCCCCTATTTCTAGTCCCTCTCATTTCAGATTTTTCAAGTCATTACAGACCCAGAGGAAACCACTTCAGTGTTTCCACATCAAGTTCATGACCTGATGCTGCATCTGTTTATGAAAAGACAACAAATGCACCATTATAAGCTTTTACTGGAGAAGGCCTACCTGATATTTGTCTTCTAGCCTATATTGAAGTACACTTTTGCTTCTCATCTATTGACATGAAGAAAAAAAAAAAAAGGAAGGAAAAGAAAATTGTCCATATTAAATGTTCCATAATTTTCTGCTTTGCTGAAAGCAGAAATGAGACCATCTGGACAATAACATGCAATATTTATGCCAAAGGTTTTACTAGTATCTAATGAAGAGTACAGGACTGAGTGCCTGTTTCAAGGACAGTGTTATCTCTAAGAAAATGAGCATGCCTACAAGTGCAGCATTTCTTTGGCTAAGATATTCAGAAGTAACAAGGAACCCTTCACATTTGATTTCATAAATGTTGGAGGTGGGTTAATGGGCTTTGCTCTTAGGTGACAGGGTGATAAAACACATGCTAAAAATATTGTTCCTCAAACATATTTCCTCACTTGAACTCAAAAAAAAAATAGGTCCTCCCCTTCCAGAAGCTGGGCTTTGTATCACAATAATAATAATAATAATAATAAAAGACTGCCATTGCACCTCTGCCTTTAGATCTGAACCATGGAACTGATGTTCATACCCATAAGCAAAGGCTGGCCACATTGGTGCTGTGCTGCAGAAAGGTCTCCTTGATCCCCTTTCCTCCCAGCAAGGCCACAGAGGAGCTGCAAAGCCTTCTGCAGCCACCTAGCCTGGCCTAGATGCCAAGACAACCACTTAGAAACACTTATTCTAACATCTCTTTGACTTTCACAAAGTCTCCCAGAAGCTGTAATTCACTGTATAAACCTCGTTGAAGCACATAAATACCATCCCTATAACACATACAGTAAATGAGCCCATCAGGAAACAGGCTGTGGGGAGTTGGAGGCTATTACTGGCATACAAAACCAGACACAACAGCAGCAAACTGCAGCAGCAACAGCAAAAAGCACGGAAAGAATAATTTCCAGAATATCAAAATTTGCTCAGGTTAATTTCAAGAGGGAGATTCTGAAAATATATATATACATATATATGTATATCTTAACTAACGCATTTACCCTTTTCTACCAAATAGTATAGTGATTTAAATAAAAGCCTATTGCACATTACTGCAACTATTATTTCTCTGCAAAGCTACACCATAAGATCAGCCTAAAAGCCATCTGCTTGATTGCTTGATTTTCCTTTCAGATCATTTATCAAAAGACATTTTTAATGTTTTTTCTGACTAGTAAAAATTTTTGAGCTTTAGCCAATCAGTGAACCCAGCTGAGTAATAAAGTGTCAGTGCTAAGCATAATCCTTCCTCACTGAAAAAAAAAAAAAAAAAAAAAAAAAAAAAAAAAAATTTTAAAAAAAAAAGCAGCTGAAAATAGAGCAAGGAAATGAAAGTTTCAGGATTAAACCCTAGGGGTATACCAGCAGTAGCTGGTATATATATATTGATCCAGATGTACCTCTCTACCTGGATAGTAGGCAATGCTGGATAATGATAATTTTATTGTTGTCAACATATGTACACTGGGGTCCATCCTCAGCAGGCTATGCAAATATGGAAAAAGTGATTCTTTCAGCTTAAGACTTCCACAGAAGCGTAGAAGCAAACTGTATGTGCCTTCTTTTCCAAACAGAAGAAATAATTATATTCAAGAAGTAATTGGAATATCTGGTGTACATTTTCCTTTCATTAATTACTGCAGAAAAGCTAATGGAAGGAAAGCTTTGGGTAACTGTAATACTGTATTTTGCAGCCCAGAGACCAATATAGCTGGATATTAGAGTTTTGTGTTGTTTATCTGTCTAACAAGCATCAGCATTATCTTTAGATTCAACGGAACAGGCTTTGAGTTCTCAAAATTAATCTTATTGTACCAGGGGCATGATACTGGGAATCAACAGAAAGATTAACATGCAATTCTTCTGCACCGCTTTCCATGCAAGTCTCTCAAAGCCTATACATAAAAATGTAATTAATCCTCAGTGTCCATACAAACTAAATAGATATAATTAAACCAGTGCAAAGCCTTATGCTTGAATCCAGATGCAAAAGGCACAGATACACCTTCATCTGCAGATTGAATGGGGAGCACTGAAGATGCTGCCACAACTTCCAGTTCCTCCACTGATGAGCATTGCTCCCCTGGCCAGAACACCCAGCTGTAGGACTATGCTCACCACTTCTCATTTCCCTTGAAACTGCCTAGAAGCTGATGGGCTCAGCCATCATGTCAATTTCCAGCTGGAGAGCAGCAAGGAACAATGTCTCCAATGACTTGTGCTGTCCAGAGACTATGTATCCCCTTGTGGTATAAAACAGCAATTATGTGGTTCAAAAAAAGAGAAGCAGTGATAATTCTCGTATCAGCATCAGAAGTCCCACTGGATGCATATCTCAGTGCACGTGACTAGGCTGACTCTGCACATTTATCACCAACATTGAAAGAAAGGTGCATCAGCCAGATAAGAAGTCACTTTACTTTCACTAGTCATATTTTACACTTAAATAGGGCCTTAAATCCCAAACGGTTCTGAAGAATTTAGCAAACCTGACAAATTGTGCAGCAGGCCAAATCTTTTGTCACTTGGCAAAGCAACAGCGAAATCAGGAGACCCACAAAAGTTAAGCCGAATTTGTACAGGGGCAGCTATATCACATATATGGACCTCATTCAGGTGCTGTTCAGCAGCACACTACGGTGTACTGCCATGGTTTAAGACAAAAAGGGTGGAACAAAGCCACACCACACCACCACCATTCAGGCACACCATTCAATAAGCCCCTGGCTGTCATGCTTGGGTCACTTCTGCTCACCTGAGCAGCTTTAAGGCGAGAGACACGTTCAAAACCTCAGCTTCTTCTTTTCCCAAGAGAAGAGAAACTACCAACAGGCCTCTTGAAGGAACAGTTGTATGCAATTATTCAGATTCCACCTTGGAAAAAGATTTTTAGCTGAAATATTTTCCTGAAGAATACATTTTCTTCAGCACTATTAAAAAAAAAAAAAAAAAAAAAAAAAAAAAAAAAAAAAAAAAAAAAAAAGAAAAGCCCTTGATATATTTTGTAGCATTTGATTACCAGGTTTCTCACTCAGAGGCTGGCTAAGGTCTCTGAACTCTGAGGCAGTTCAGCCATCCAAGGACATTGGCACTGTGATTTTTCTCCTATCTGGCTGATTACCACTTTGTTTAATGTGTTAGTGGTGAAGACTCATGTTTGTTCAAAAAAAATAGATGGTCGGTTGACATTGTAATTTCAGCCTTCAAGGATATTCTCTTGTATCCTTGCAGGCTTGAAGGAATCCTAGTGTCCGGGGAAGATATTCCCTCTGACCTGAAAGCTAATCTTTCAAAAAAGCTACTCCCTTGTATGCTGAGGATGAGCCAACAGCTGATTTGAGAAAAGCTTTGAAACCAGGTGCTTCCTGGTGGATGAGGAAATGTGAACTTATTCCCAGGCAATGCGGCTAGGAACAAGGCACGGTTTTTATACATTGCTTGAGCCAAGGTAATACATTTTAATATTGGTCAAAATACAAATCATTTATCTCATTTACCATATACCTTTAGAGAAAAAACAGTAGTTCAATGAGAGTTATGTGCAGCCCTGCCACTGTGAGCCTTGCACTCATTTTGTACACTGAAAAAAATAGCCTTTTATTAAGACTATTACATTTCTTAATTTGTTTTACTGTTCACTTCCTTGTTATTGTTTTAAATTCACAAGGGATAATTTTAAACTAATCTTCTCATCTTTTGCAGCAAAGCCTCATCAATAAACACTGAAAGGATGATTAAAATATCACTCCATGTAGAACAAACTAAGTAAAAATTACTGTGGGGAGTGAATTACCATAACAGAAATGTAACACCATTGCCTTAATTTTATGAAAGATTTATCATTGGGAAAGGGAGGAAGGAAGGAAAAAGAGAGAGAAAAAGGGAGAGGAGAAAAAAAAAACCTACAGTTATAAGCAGGTATTAATTAAAATAACTTTTTTAAACATATAAACAACATGCTTTGGTCTAATGCGTATTCATCCAGGGTGAAGGAATAGCTCAGTGGACAAAAATGGTACAAGCCTCACCAGCACAATAGGGTGATAGATGCAAGTATACGTAACACATGTAATCCCCTCTCCTGACCAGCTGCTTGCTCTCCAGACATTCAAAGAGCCTGGGAGATCTTCTTGCTGCTCACCTTTGACTCCCACCTTTGTTCACACAGAGTTTAGGACATGAAGCCACAGCACTGCCCACAAAGAAAAAAGCTCTGGTGGTTAAGGCACAGGTGGGTTACTCCCATCACCTAAGCAGCAGTAGAGTGCAGGTATGGGCAAGGAAACCTGAGCAGGCAGTGATGGTCATGCCAGTTATTGCAGTGAGATGGGCTGGAGAGTGCTACCAGGACCAGATGAGTGTTTTATCCCAATCACAGCTGCTTTGCATGGACTGAAGCCAGAGCTACCACATCTATCAGCTGCAGAAGAGGACTGTGGATCCAGAGCTTCACATGGGGCTTGGGTCTGTCTGTATTTGGATGGCAAGTTTCAGGCAGATGGACAAAGCTTAGCATGCCTGATTGAATCACAATTTCAGGTTACAAGGACAAATAGCTGCCTCTCTTTGTACTTCTAAATTACATTTTAGTTAACAAGAGAAAACTTTACCCTAACTTGGCAAACACTTTAATTAAAACATAGACTTCTAAGTTGAATTTCAGTAGCTCTTATAATGTTTTGTTCTGGTTTTGTTTGCTTGTTCGTATGTTTGTGTTTCTGGTGAGGGAGACTGCAAGCACAGGGATGGTAGCAACTGAATTAAATGCAAAGCAGCTAACAAACTGCAAGAGGTGGCTGTCTTTTTTTCTCAGGTACATTTCTACCCAAATTTGGATTACAGACAGTAAATACACAAAATTAAAACACAAATAATTAAGCTAGAATGAGCACTGATATTTTAAAATTTCCTCCCTTGGGAAGTCATGAAGCCTTTTTAACATGGCAGAAAAAATGATCAAACCATTTATACCTTCAAATCCAGCCTGCTGAAAGGCAGTAGTACTGGCTCCCTTCATCCTTTCATCTCACTGAGTGCTTTGCCATCTCTGGAGCTGCTGTACCTGCTGTTGTCTCTGTACGGGAGTGCCCCATCCCTGCAGTCCCACCAAATCTAATGGGAGCTGCAGCATCTTGAATGTGTTAGGCTCAGCATGCCTCGCTTCCCTGGCTTTTACCAGCACTGCTCCCTATTCAGCTGCCCTGAGATGGGTATGGCTTGTGAGTCAAGTCAAGCTTCTCAAATTATTTTAGCACACAAAAACCAGTGGACAATTTTGTTCTAAGATAGTCTGGTACAAATATTTTACACTGACTGGTTCCTGATCTCATCTTCCATTAACAGTCTTGAGGTGTTTTCCCTCTAGCTACATAGAGAAGTTTGTAAGGTGTCAGGCTTGGATTTTTACTTTGTTTGTTTTCTGCGTGTATGTGTGTCTTTTGCATTCACATCCCAAAAATGTTCATTTATTCTCTTGAAACACTTCCAGTGTTGCTTGCCTAGTTACTTACCTTTTATGTGTATGAAAATCAGAGATACTTATTTTGTATGCTTGTCAAATTAATTTTTGGCACTTGCAAAATTAAGCTATAAAGTTTAGGGATGTTTATAATTCTTTAACCTAGACATGGATATATTTGAATTCTATTCTCAGCTGAATTTGTTAATGATGCCTCACATTTTTATGTTTCTTTCTGGTATTAACCAGGTGACAAAGCCTTCTCCTTGCAGTCCTCTATTTCCAAAGATGTTCTAAACACTGCAAATCTGTCCGATGTGCTCTTCTTTCCCAATCCTTATGGAATTTCTCAGTTGATTCTTTTGTTGCTGCCCTCCCCATCCCTCTGCTCCACATGGATTTCCCTAAGAACGTTCTTATTTCTGAAATGTTAAATTTCTCCCATTCTCCTCTATGAAAACAGGCACATTATTCACCAATGTCTGCTGCTCATTACAAGATCATCCTTTTCATTTTACAGAACCCCCATTGTCTCGTTCACTTCTTATTCTTTACTTGTCTCTTATTTATTTTTACCTTTTGTCCAATTTTCATTTTACTTTCTATTTTTGCATCTCTGCTGCTTTTATGCCTTCTTTAAGATGTTCCATTTTATCCTGTAATCTTTTCAGATTTCCTGTGAGTTTGATCTTTCATAGCTCCTGTATCCTTCATGGCCCCTCTTCCTGCTGGAAACTCCCTGTTAGCTGCATCAGCCTTATTTTACTTTTACAGAAAGTCCCACTCTCATGCCAGTACAATAGCAAAACTCCTCTTGATTTCAGTGGAAATGGGGCTCTTTGAGTGTTTATGGCTCTGAACAACACACATAAACCCCATCTCGTGTGGGAGACAACATAATTAAGCAATAAGGCATGACAGACCACATCACACTGCTGATTAATGTGTGCACTGGGTGTGTAATAAACACAGGCCTCCAGCACATCTGAGGTGCACATTAATCAGCCCTATTGTACAACTTGATCATTATAAAATGGGTTCTTAAAACATTAAAATGTCCTATTTTTTAGTGGTAGCAGTCATTAATTGAAGTAGAGATCCTCTCTTGAGTCCACAACCCCACAGGGCTGCCATGACTTTTTCCAGTACTGTTCCTTAATATTGCAGAAATAACACCAGGATCCCATATTTAGCTTAAAAGGACAATCTGCTTATTTATCTCTTTGCCTTTGTCACATTGTGGGGAATAACATGGCACCAAAGGGGTCAGAGACCCCTGTGCTACCAGTCCTCTTTGTGATGAGTATAACAAAGCAAGGGAAGACATCCAAAGGAGTTTCTACAGACAATTCATGTTGTTATGAATTTTGGGAAACACTGTGCAGCAACACTCCCAAAACACCTACCTGCAGACTACACCCCTTTTCATTACCTATCCCCTCAATCTCCCATGTGTTTTCCCTCCTCACAGGACTCCTTGGGCTACTAGACTTATAATAACTTGCCAAAAATCTCCAGCCACTGCAGGCTGTTAAGACTCACATGTGTGCTCCCAGGAACAATTCCTGCTGACATGTAGGTGTCCCCTCCACCCACCTGCAGGTGTAACAAACTCTGCTCTTAGGCACTGCAGCCAATTCCACTGCCCACAGCAGTCTGTATGGTGTGGCATCCTGAGTAGAATCATGGAGTCATTAAGGTTGGAAAAGACCTCCATAGTCATCTGGTCCAACCATCCCCCTACTACTACTGTCACCCACTAAACCATGTCCCTAAACACCACGTCCAACCTTTCCTTAAACACCCCCAGGGACAGTGACTCCACCACCCCCCAGGCAACCCATTTCAATGTCTGACTACTCCTTCTGAGAAGAAATGTCTCCTCATTTCTAACCTGAACCTCCCCTGGCTCAACCTGAGGCCATTTCCACTAGTCCTATCACTTGTTATCTGGGAGAAGAGGCCGACCCCCAACTCCCCACACCTTCCTTTCAGGTAGTTGTAGAGAGCAATAAGATCTCCCCTGAGCCTCCTCTTCTCCAGACTAAACAACCCCAGCTCCCTCAGCCGCTCCTCACAGGACTCGTGCTCCAGGCCCCTCACCAGCTTCGTAGCCCTTCTCTGGGCATGCTCAAGGGCCTCTACATCTTTAGCAGCTTGTATCAGAAGACAGAAACCTTCCTGATTGTTTCAATACTGAGCAAATAAGGATGTTTGTTCTCATGTTTTGCTTTTCCTGATAGCCTAAGCTCTTTCAGTTTTTTGGCCACAATAAACAGATCAGGTAGTAGCTGCTCACGTGCCTCACCTGAGAAGGGTCCTTTTTCATCCAGTTACCATCCCTCTGTGATGTGCTGGAGTTCCTGCCTTATACTGCCATCCAAATGGTAGTACAACCATCTATATACTACCATCCAAAAATCCTACCAACAGATGCTCTGGTAAATATGATATGCATTCAAGAAGATGTGCCAAGTGGGACCATACTGCAACTCAGAATTGATAGCTATGTTCAGACTCAATCACAGTGGATCTTAAGTCCAGTAAACTGGAAATTATAACCCTGTTGAACTGTATCAACTGTGTTTTGCACCAAGGATTGAGGGGGCTTTGTTGTACCTGACCCAACCTCAGCAAGGAGGTCTTGCGTGCAGCCATGTGGGTATGGCCTTATGCCAGCACCCCTGTAACCTCACCTCGTGTGCAATGCCAAGCACTGCAGGCTCCTGCTGATATCTAGCTGTTTCCCCAAACAGCTCTGAGCTCGTGCATAGCCTCTGGTTCATTCCCGAGCAGTTACCTTCAGACTCGCAATTTAACGTAATTCTCCTGTAGCTGTAACTTCCCAGATGTCTTTGATAGCCAGCCCTCCTGCTGTCTGCGTGCTCTCCTGCAGCGATCTGCAGGGGGTTTGTGGAGGAGGGAATCAAATAGCTGATGATGCTGAGACTGCAGGCCTAGCATTAGTTTCCAAAGCCATTCCAGCCGTCACTCCCCTGCCAGGTTCCCAGGTTGTCCTGGTTGCACTCCACTATTCCTTACATCAGACCCTGTCCCAACCCACTTCCACCTCCCACCACCTGGCAAGCAGTGGCTGAAACCCCTGCCCCCCCTCACACTGCACTCTGATGGTCTCTATTAATTCCAGTTTATCATCCCTCCTCCTGGGGATCAGATTAGCAGCTTTGGGCTGCTTTTCAGCACGGAATGAAATAAATGAGAAACAAGTGATAACAGCAACATAAGAAGAGAGTTGAGAAGTAGGTCTCACTCAAAATTCAGTACTGAAGTTTTTGGTTGCCCGGTGATTTTCCCCAACAGAGAGAGCAATTCTAAAGACCCACTCCTCCAAATTCCCCTGTTTACTAAATAGTTCTTTCCTCCCCATTTACACTGAGAAGGGTAGCTAGATGCCATGTTGTTTTCCAGCTTAAGGCCCACACCAACATGTTCCAAAAGTGCTGGCGTTTTCATTTTGTTTGATTTAATCAAGGGCGACTCAAACTCTAAGCTGCTTGTTTTTTGAAAGCAAATCTAATACATGGTGCTGCAGAGGGTGAGACACAATATAGCCCTTATACCAGGCATAGATTTAAAAGCAAATATTTGTTTCCTTTCCAGGATAACTTGATCCTTGATCAGTTCTTATATCTGCCTATTTCTGATTTTAAAAGGTCTACGAAAGGCTTTAGAGATCCAATAGCTTTACAACCCAATCAGTTCATTTTCTGCCATGTTGTAGCATGTAGGCACACTGGTAAAGTGGCAGGTGATGATGATTTTTCTTCTCGGTATTAATTGGCTTGCAAATCTGTATCATATTTATCCAAGCTGGATCCTAGAAGAATCCTAGGGGACTTATCTTTTTTTTTTCTCTCCACATGCACACTGCAATGGTTATGGGGAAGCAGTGGAGTATCAGATGTGGCTACCAGACATTTTATAGCTACATCAGAAGCATCCTCTTCTAGAAGAATAAGATGAGCTATTCAACCAGAAGCTGGGACATTTACCATATACTGCCAGGCATGCCCAGGCTGCTGCTGCAAATCAGGACTCTAACGAAACCCCAGCAACACATGATCAACATAAATCATCAGAGGTCCCTCATCAAAATGGCAGCACAGGAGCAAATTAAGCTTGAGGTAAGTGACTTCAGATAGGATTAGGTGAGAATGGATTAAAGGAGAAGCCCCACTGAAGAAGACAATTTCTGAGTGTCTCTTTCTACACCCTTTACCCATCTCATCTGAAATATTCAGACTTTTCTCTAAATATTCAATTTTGTCTTTTTTTTTTAAAAAAAAAAAAAAAAAAAAAAACATAAGTGAATCACTCTTTTTGCTATGACTCTGTGCTCTCCAGCTAGTAAGAAAATTTCAGAAGTTTTTGTAGTAAATAGCTTCCAGCAGAGAATGATTAGCATGAGGACTGATTGTGTGATTTGCCATAGTATATGGTAAATGTTTTCTGCAACTAAATAAGAAGAACATGATCCTACTCTGTGAGAGCGCTGGTTTAACTGCTCAGAACATCCCAGAAAAATAAAAAAAAATGCCATTAAAAACTATTAAAAAAAAGTATTAAATAGCATTTTCTCTTTCCATGGCAGAAGGTCAGAACAACCTAGCACTGTTACAGCAATATTTTTAAGTTAAACAACTATAATTACAGGTACAATACATTTCCACTTTTAATACTGAGAGAAAATACTATATTCGATATTATGCCTTTAGTACCAAACAGCCAGAGGTGGTTATCAGGTAGCCATCAGGTAGTATGGCCCTCCAGCTATTCATGGGACCACCTAGTCAGACTCCACCTAGGTCTCCACCTGACTTGTGGCGATGGCGAAGACAACTCTTCTAAATTTTTCAGTGCTGTACAGCCAAGTTTTGCTTCCAGGTTCGCCAGAGGTTTGAGCGCTTCAACTTCTAAAAATGTAGATATCTTCAAATGTATAATAAGATGTTAATTTCATCACAGACCATAATCCACACACTCACATTCTTTCACCAAAATTAGCAAACACACTATTAGAAACCCTCAACATATGCCTGCTTAAAAGTAAATAGAGGATGGCTTCCGTATTATAATTAAAAAAAAAAAAAAAAAAATTAACAGCATATTTCAAGATCTTTGCAGATGCAATCCCATTTTCTGTGATGGAACAAGCCTATTTCAGATGAAAGTGAACATAGTACTTGTCCAGGACCCCACAGAAGTATGCAAACTCACCACAGTGTCTGTGAGAAGAAAGAGACCAATCTGTCTTGGGACTCCAGTTCTCACAATGCACAGATAACATGATTTCAGGTATCCTACAAGCAACATTGAATGGTTTGAGCTGCCTTTCTCCACCACCAATACTGCAACATTTTCAATGAGAGAAGTGGGGCAAAACAGAGCCCTCTATAACTCAGTACTTTCAGAGCAGGGAAAAAGACAGGGACAAAGAGCCCTTAAACTTCTGTACCATCACGAAAAAGGGAAGGGAAACAGGCTCCATAGACCTGGAAGAGGAGAGCAGACGTGATGTGGGCTGATGTTGGAATTTAAGACTGTTTGTTTGGCAACAGGTAGTTCTTCATAAAATACTCCATTATTCAGTCTCATGTGGGACTTTGCAAGCAGAGCTCCAGCCAGTGATAACAATGGTACTATAATTTCCATGCACAAGGTTGCATTCACCAGCCGGTCCACAGGATGTGGACCTTTCACAGTGGATAAGGAGTTGGCTTAAGGTTGCACCCAGAGAACATTGGTCAGTGGATGTGTCCAGGAGGAGGCCAGTGATGAGTGGTGTCCCTCAGGGGTCTGTCCTGGGACCAGTATTGTTTAATTTTTTTCATTATTTTATTGATATTTGAGCTCCCTTCTGGGGCATTCTATGATCCTCATGCATGAGATAAGGGGGAAGAAGGCAATCTTGTACATTCTCTTTTAAAGTTCCATGCTTAATCTCAGAAGCACATCTTTTTGGTTGGCCGTGCAAACTTCATCCCATTTTTAGTAGGAATAGTATTTCAGTAAACAGATGAGAAGACAGCAGTGCTTGCTGACAAACCTTCAGCAGACAATTATATGCCTACAGGCACACTACTACCTTGCTCTCACAGAGGGCTAACTTTGCAGTAAGCTTGCCTTGTTGCTGTAGAGGGGTATTTGCCTGGATTGGGGTTATATGAACTGAATTCCTTGACTCAAGATCCATACGTAAAAAAACGTGCCAGTTACTTAAAGCATAGGCAATCAATTACCTGAAAAGGTTATTAGAAGCTATGATTTAATTAGCAAAAGTCAAACTGCAAAGAGTAGGATCAAGAGCAATTCAATCATTATTTCTGTCCCACTGACTTCCAGACTCTTCCACATGTGCTACAAAGATAAAATTATAATCTATGCTGCAGAGACAGTATGGGAAAACCTGGTTATGATTTCCTTGCCTGATTTTATTTTTTGCTTAGCCTACTGTAGCTGGTAGTTTCGATACACTAACATTCTCCTTTCTGCTTTAATTTGGGCTTAGAGCCTTCTTAAACTGATTTTATGCTTGCTTAAGAAATTGTGTTACTTCCAGCAAGAGGTGGCTTTTACTGAGAGCATTTCCCCCAATACCTTTTTAATCTTCCTACCCTTGACCTTTCAGTTCAAAATATTAAACAAATCACAAGCTATTACTTTTATTTATTAGGCTATTAAAAGCCAAACCCACCTTGTTCCAAAAGTTAAATTGGAGAAGAGCCCAAAGCAAGGAGGACTGGATAATTATGGTACAAAAGACCAAACATAAATGAATTACTCTCATGACATTTTCCATTCTTGTTACCATCTTTGTAATGAAAATGAGGTGTCAGAAACTTCATTTCTCATACCGAGACTTTATATGATTTCAGTTATGTGCTACATTACTTCGAGGTTTTTGATATTTGGAAGTTGGGCCAGCTAGCCAATCCCCTAAATTCCTGATTACAGACTTAACAACCTGTAGGAGAGGGATAGAAAGCCCAGATAATCAAAGCACACTTCTTAAGCAGAGCTGACAAAATGGAGGAAATGGTACCTCAGCCCAGGCTTTCCCTTCCTTTCTTCTGGATGGAGCTGGGCAGGGCCAAACACAGAATCAAACACCCCCCTAACATTTCTTGTGGCTTTGGCTCTTCTGAGGGATGAGAGGGATGCTTTGAGCACAGCACACTGTGGATGAGAGGAATAGGAGTCCAAGGCTTACAGCATCTGAACCCAATTCAGATTCTTTTCAACTACCAGAACCAACACTGAAATATGTCCTCAACATGGAAAGACTCTCCCAGGATCTTCCTGCTCCCGGTGTACTTCATGTACTCCAGTGACACAAAAATTCTCGTTTACTGTCAGATACAGGTGGAATCACATACTTTCAGGAGCAAGAAATTTTGGAAAACTAACACAATTGTAATTTTCAACAGTGCTGTTGGTATTTTAAATGAAGAATCTATTAGGAGAAAAGGATGCTTTAGGATGATTTGTTTTCTAGAGGGAAAAAATAATAAAAACAGAAACACTCTTGCCATCATCTGTTTTGAACTTTAAGTGAGCTATGGGGAATTCAAAAGGACCTTGCATATCAGTGTAATCTCAGAAACCCTTCCATATTCTACATAGCCAAATGCCAGCATTTATTCACCTGCTCCTGCTCAACTCTATTTCTACAGAAAGGCCTGTAATTTGAAAGGCTAAATTCTGAGCAATTGGACAAAAGATCAAAAAGTACATATCAATGAGGAAGTAGAATAATTTGTTCAGGTGCAAGCCAGATATATTTAAGTATTTGACTTAAAAATACAGAGGCAAAAGAAGGTGATAATAAAAAGTATATTTGAGATATCCTTAACATCTACTTTTCTTTGCACTGGAAAAACCATGAACCTTCTTATTCTGCAGCAGCCCAAGGTGATGAAGAACAGATGTAAGGGAAGTGACAGGGTCCCTTACCCTTCCCCAGCAGAGGAAGGTCAGCTAATTTCCTATGTCTTATGTTACAACACAAAATTTAAACTTCTTTTGGAAAGGTTCTCATCACAAGGAGTCTAAAGGAAATTGTATGAGATTTGCTGTTATTGCTTGTGTTATTGCCACTGGACAAAGACACTAAAAGATGTAAGGAAAGGTCTGGTATGCTCACAGACAAGGAGCTTCCAAATGATGCTTTCACCTGACCCTTGGCTGTATGTAATCAGTTGTTCTTAGGAGACCTACTGACATTTCTGTGTTTCTGAGTTTTATAGCCTACCTTCTGTAACAAGGTGAGGATGATGATCATTTGCTTCTAGAACACTAACCTTGCTATTTCTTCCACACTACCCTGCTAAGCACACATGAGAGTGCGGGTCTTGGTCTCTGTTAATAATCGTAAAGAGATATCTGACATTTCCTAAGAATCGGGTTACAAAAATGTAGCTGAGAGACATACAAGGGCATAAAAATTCCAACAAGATAAAAGTATCCCTGTTTACATAGCAATTCTGCTTCATTAGACTTTATGCTGCTTCATTATATTCAATGCCATTTAGCTTTGATGTTCATTTCAAGGCTGCTTATTTGTATGAAGGCAGAGAGGGAGAAACACATTAAAAATTGTGTTGAATTCAATGTTGAAATGCAATAATATATATATATTGTGTTCTAGCTAAGAAAAAAATATCCTGTTTGCTTACATATGTTACTATAACAATTATATCCTAAAACCAGAGCAGAGTTCAGGTTGAGAATCAGAATTCAGATACTAAATCCCACAAGAAAAGAGACTCTTAATTGACACTGCTAAGAGACCATTCAAAATTGCGGAACAGAGAGACATTTCCCCCTCTTTATGCATAATTTGTTAGGTGAAATTCACTACGACTTCAGGCTTTAAAGAAACCTCTTTTCTCAGGAATGAATTGCACTTGTCAATACTAAGGCTTGCATCCATCTAGGATCTGTTGCCAGTGGCAAAAATACAGGGGACATGGGCTGGTACCTCTGAGGCAGAACAGACTACTTGCTACACCCTAAAATTACCTACTTTCCTGACATACATTTTATCAAATTTCTTGTATGCTGCAGCTTAAGCCCACTAAGGGTTTAATTTTGCTTTTTATTGTGCGCTATTTTGTGCATCTTGCTACAGGGTTTCCCTGAAAGTGCATAAACTTATTTTAATTGTTCCCAGCGCTGACACCCATTTAATTAAATGGTAGTACTATAGGAAGATTTATTATACAGAAACAGACACTTTTTTAAAGCAGTAATGGAATATATAATAGATGTGTCACATTTTAAAAGCCTAATTAAATCTATTGTTTCTCCATGTCCTCAGCATGTCTCTCTCAAGATATAATTTTAAATGGCTGAGATGTTTATTTCAATGATCAGACAAATCAGATCTACATTTAAGCTGGTTGCTCCTGGCAAAGCTAAAGGACTATTCAGTGAGAGTGTGTGTGGCATGGGATGTTCAATATAACTCAGATAAGCGAAGGGAGTGAAAACAAGATGATTGTTTTGCTCTCCATGGTTTTCATCTGATGTCTTTGAAAGAGCAAGTGAGCTGAGTCAGACCCAGGGAGGCAGGTGGAAATCCTGTCCCTTTCCCTTATGAGAGACAGTTTTTTGTTTTGCTTTGTTTGTTTTGTTTTTCCCCAAATATAGCCTGGTCCTTATAAAGCCTTATAAATAAAAGTCTGGAGCTGGCTGGGAGTCCACAACTTGGATAACAAGCTCTATGTGAGGCTCTCTCCTAGTTTCAGGGTTTTTGCTGTGGTAAAAAATAGTAATTGTTAGGATGGAATTAGGTAGGATTTTTTAAAAAAATTCCCATCATTAAGCCAACCCTGCTCCCAGAATGGAAGTTCCAAACACTTAAAGGGGGGATTAGACTAGAGCCTAGCATTTTTTGATGGAAATTCCCCCTTTGTAAGCTCGAAATGGAAAACAGCTGACATATTTTACAGAAAACTTGGACTCCAGCAGGGAGGAAGGATTTCTGTCCATGAAGCCAAGCTCCTTTGCCCCAGCAGTGTTTCAGTAATGGACCAGACCACAGGTGTAGGCTCAGAGCTGTTACTGCAGTGACCAGAACCATTTCCTTCATCCCCTCTGCACTGTAAATACCATCATGGCTGATTTTAAGGGCAATCAAATACTGCAAGTCCCTAAAAATGAGAATAATAAGGGGCACCAAGGGAGTCAAATTCCCTTAGAGATCACTGGAAATTATCAGAAGAAAATTCAGTACAAGCTAGATATCAAATGTGGTAACTCAGGAAAAAATAGCCTTCTAGAAGTATATTGGGTTAGTCTTTGCCACGTCTAGCCTTTTATACTGACGAATATATTGTAATTATTTAGTCTTAAGTAAGTAATTACTTTTTTCCTTTTTCAATATTCTGAAAATAATTATATTACTTAAGGTTCATTAACTGTTTCCAGCAGAATAACTGGCTTTATTTAATTAGCCAGATGAAGCTTTTTTAGTTACTTTCTTTCTTTCCATCACTGATTAAACATTAGTTTCAGAAGATTAGCAGCTATTTTCTTCCAGTCAATATGCTCCATAGTTTATTATCTCTTCTGGAAAAAAAAAAAAAAAAAAAAAAAAAAAAGTACAGTAAATTAAACTGAAATGTTATGATTACTTAGAGAAGACATCAGTGAGAAAGAGAGCTTGCTGGACTCTTATCTGCTATACTGCCCTTTGCAGTAGAAATGGTAAAATGCTCAAAAGCAAAGTGAATACTGCTTGTAAGGGACTGAGTTCCCTTTGTTATTGGCCAAGAATTGTGTTCTGGAAATCCTTTTTGGGGTGCCTGCATGAAATAAGTATAAACCTGATGTAATACATCAACTGTGTACTCCACTCACACAGCTTTGCTGTCAAAACATATCACGTGACAGGTTGAAATATGAAGTGTTACTCTCCCAATCCGATTCCAGCACATGAAAATGAACATCACATTAAGGGCAAATATTCAGGATTTATGCTTTTTCTTGTATGTGACTTCAGGCAAATCCTGCAGCAGGGAATTCTACATGTCTTCTGTATAGCAAGTGGAAAGTAAACCTTGCCCCTGCATGCTTTCGTTGCCCCAAAGGGGCAAAAAACATAAATCCTGTACATGAGATGATTTTTGCAGCACCCTTGGTGAGCATTCTGTTCTGCCCATCCCTGGGGTCAAGGTGCTCACCTGTCTGGTGGCCAAAAGACAACACAACCCGGGAAACAAGTCACCCTAGGGAAGATCATGCTAAGCTTTCTGCCACAATAACTCCTAGGGCTAACTTGAGATGGGCTCAGAGATGCGACAGCAGATTTTGGCAGCCACCAGGCCTTGCAATGAGGCTGCCTGGTGCATGGTGTCAGACTGCATGCATGCCAGTAGGCTGTGAATATTTTTATCTACAACTCACAGCTCTAGCTGCCTAGACACCGCGTTCATTTACCACCATCCGTCACAGGAGACCATTTAACCTCCACCACATCAAATATCTGGACAGCCAATGAGTGACCAAGGGATGACAGCATAACTTTCATTGCATTAAGAAAATCGCTCACTTTCTAGAAACAAAATTCAAACATACCAGCTCCCAGCTACTGTTTTATCTTTCTTAAATTTTGTCAAACAAAACATTGATGCCCACAAAGCACGCAAACACAAGCATAAAATTTTACATTCCCCCTTACAGTAGAGAAAGAAATGGTATGTCAGCCTGCCTTGCCATTTAATTTTTGTGCCCTGTGCAAGTTGTATTTGCCTGCAGCAGGAAAGCCAGAGCTTTTTCATCTGTCCCTGAAGCACATTCCCTTGGAAGCAAGCAGAATTAAACTAATTCCTGCACCTACTACAAAACTCAAAATGATGCACTGCTGTGATGTGTCGTGGGTTTTGGGCAGCGGGTATTAGCAGGAGGTTCATGATCAGCATGTGGATTTTTAGTGAGAGCACGAATCTATTTCATCATAGATAATAATAAACACCCAACAAGAAAATATAATTGATTGCAACCAGAACCTACAAACTTTATAGATTGCAATTTTTAACTATTATTATTCAGTCTTACCTACTCTGTGCACAAAGCCTTCTTTTACTCATAACATCACAGAATTTTCTAGGTTGGAAGAGACCTCAAGATCATCGAGTCCAATCTCTAACCTAACCCTAACAGTCCCCACTAAACCATATCCCTAAGCTCTACAAATACATATCTAAAATATCATACAAACACATATCTAAAATACCAGTCATGTCAGAAGTCTTTTTATGTTTGACAATATATGATGACTACTGTAAACCACAGCTACGCTTCTTAGGAGATCTTTTACAACTTGGGTACAAGGAGTCAAATTTTCAGGTAGACTTCTGCCCATCTCCATTTTGACAATAATATATTCAGCTTGCCAGAAAGCTGCAGATGTGTGAAATAGCCAAAAGCAGGGAGTAAAATTCTAACTACTGAATTTTCTGCTTCTGAGTTGTTGCTGTGCTATTTTCTGGTTGTTTTCTGAGCACAGGTATGCTACCTGTCAGGGCCACCTTGGTCAGCCTTTGTCTCTTCTTGTGCACAGACAGACGAGGGCCAGCCCTGCCCATAGCACCCAAGTAAAATAACTCACTCCTAACATAGAACCAGTTCTATACCTTCATATAAATACAGAAAACAAATGTGATGGGAATACCTCAACTGAATTTTTATACTTAGCCTGCAGTACACAACCACAGAACAATCTCTGCAGCAGTGGGAACTGTTCTATAGGCAACTGATTTTGGACAGAGCTTTCTGTGGTTTTGTTTTTGTATGTATTTAAACAAATAAATACCCAACCAGCTGATAGTAAGAATTTGGGCATTACTTATCACAGCTGCCAACACAGTTGTTTGCATGATCTCCTCAAGCATTATATACATTTTTACAGCGGGTTAAATCTTTCCAGAATTAAACAAAACATGACCATCTATTGCCTGTGTATTGAAAGAAGGATGAAAGAGAGACACTAAGTCATTTTTCTTTCTTTTTTACCTCCCTGTATAAAACTGTCCCTAAGTCAGAGACAATGCGTTACAAAGGAAGGGCTCTATGCAGGTTTGTATAAAGGATGAGGGAAAAACGATAGCAGGTAGCACTTCAGTTCCTCTATTCCCAGAGCAGAATCAAAGCTCAAAGATAGCTGTTAAATTCTGCCTGTGAAGCAAGGTTTCTCCTTTAAACACAATATATCTAAGGCAGACCATTGCAAGAACAATACTACTGGGGTAGCTTCACTGCTTATTAGAAAAGTGAATTTCAACATTTTAGTGACAATGTTGTATCTGGAAGAGCAATTAAAAACATAAGGGCTTCAGAATTACAGACACAGAGATTTTATTTATTTATTTATGATGATGTTAATTGTGGTTTTCCCTGTCCCTCAAAATTTGGATTGCAACAACACCAGAGAATGAAGCCAACACCTGTGAGTCAGATAAGGCAATGATATTAGACACTAACTTCACTGACTCCAGTGAGTTCCTCCTTCTGCCACAATAAACAGGCATCAGGAGCAAGCTCCATTCACCACTGTGGTTTTACCAATCAGTAAGAGATCCTCATTAACCAAAGAGATTCCTAATTGAGGAGTGCAGCTCAGATCTTTAGCCAGCATTAACTTGTAATGGTTTATTGACTCTAATTCTCTCCAAACTTCTAAAAATTTCTTTTGAAGCATTTCACAACCACAGTTTCACAGATGTTCCTTTCCTCCTGCTCTGGACCTCTGTGCTCGCTCTGCCCTGGTTTTCTATATTTTGTTAACAGATCAGATCTCTGAAAATCATCACTTGCTTTGAAAGTCCCAGTCCATGCTCATTGCCAGTGACTTTTTTTCCTCTTTTCAATTTAGTAGTATATCCTTCCACAGAGGGGGTTACCACATACAGTATCTCTCTGTCCCTGGGCAGAAGCAGCTCTCCTGCCACACCATGTGAGGAGAAAGTGCAAGCCCAATGCCATGGAGAGCCACACTGCAACTTCAGTGACTGGAAATATCACTAAGGCAGTCAGTGGTACTGAATGAATTTGCACAAGGACCACTGAAAATGAAGACATGATGTTTAAGATCCCTTGCGTGTGCAGCCCCAGCAACATGATTATCACTGGAGCCTTTGTGGGGACCATACAAAAAGTGACACAGAGAAGCTGGACATTCTTCTCTTTCAAGAAGGACTGAAGGACTTGTGACATAATGTATGAAAGCCGCATTTTTTTAATATCAAGCAATGTTGTGATCGTTTATTTAAAGAACATGAGACAAATTCTAAATGGATGTTACAAAGGAAAAATTGCAATCTTCTTTTGACAAAGAGAAAGAATTCAGATGACAGATTCAAAGATGACCACACTGAAGTGTCTGGCAGAGCCACACAACATGCCCAAGCAACCTGGGTCATCTGTGTTCACACCAGGATGAACCTCCCTCTCTTTTTTCAGCTACAAGTCACTCTTTGCTTATATAAAAAAACACAGCAAACAGAAACATCAGTTCCTGAAACATCCCATGAATGTATTCACATTATCTGGGAAGATAGTACTGTCACCTCAAAAAGATGATATATGTGCAAGAAGCGTATCTATATGATACGGAAGAGACCAGATTGCCTGCTAAGTTATGGAGATGACAGAGCAGCATAACGTTACTGTTGAGTCTAGACAACCCATGTTTATGCTGTTTAGCTACTGGCAGCCATAGATCATAATGAATTATGGGGAAAAAGGAATGCTATCCTACAGGGAAAAGCTCCAGAGATATTGGAAAGAGTGGCAGTATACTGCAATGTTGCGCAAGAATGGTTGCTCAAAGTTTAGTTAAATATAGCCTTTTTCTTGTGGCTATCCAGAGACTTCACCAGCCATAACAGAGATAGGATTATAACCCACAGGCATTGCAAAACTTTGTGCTGAGGAGTCAAAGGAGAGAATCAGGTCAAAATGATCCCAACCAAAATCTAGCGATATGAAGGGAGGAGACAAAAAAAAAAAAAAAAAAAAAAAAAAAAAAATATGAAAGGAAAGAATGAGGAAAGAATGAAAAACCACCCCCACCCACATCTTCAGATGGCAGGAAGGCAACGGTCACAGAGAGATGAAACCAGCCACTGCGGCCCTAAGGAGACACAATAAGATGTAACAGCATATGAAACAGGTAGTTTACTGGCAGAGAAACAAATGAACAACATGCACACTCATCTGTTTGCATCACCACATGCTCATCATTGCCTTTCTCCTGCAAGTTTCTACCTCACCTTATGAGTACAGCCAGAAAATAAAAGATCGTAGCCATTCATTTGGATTTGGCCACAGAGGTAAAGCTTACTGCAGACTCCATACTGGAGCAGATGAGGGAAGTTCTCATGAGCCTTCACGTTGACAGACCAGTGGGAGCTGTAGACTGCAGCACACTGGCCATAATGGTCAGTTGGCCAAAGCCAGCATCTAGCAGCTCTGACCAGACCCCAAAGAGGATATCTGCCTTTCTCAAAAGTATTCTCTCCTGTCTATAAGCTCTGTGGACCTTCCATACTGAGAAACAGTCTGAGCAAGCTTGCAAAGAGAAACAACTCCTACTACACAAGGCTTCAGACAACACAATTCCAGGCCACTTCTTGACAGATAAAAGTTGATTTGATTTATGCTGCTCCTCCTAATTCATAGACAAAACATAAGTCTGCCAGTGTGGAGTCAACTGATGATTCTCTGGGTCAAGTTCTGCTCACAGCTATATGAAAACAGATTTGTACATTGATTTAATTGGTATTTACATTAGTGCAACTGAATGAAGAAATTATTCAGTCAACTCTGATCTGACTCTTACACTGTGAAAATCAAAAGAAAAAAAAACTGTTTAAATTGATGACTTTATGCAATAAGCAGCACTATGAAGTCTGAAGATTAGTTTTACAGTCAGAATTTTACTCTTTTTACACACCACAAAATCTATTTATTTTTGAAATAAAATCAGATTTACAGGTTGAGGTTAAACTCATTCACTCAGAAGCCTATAAGCCAGATTCTTGGTTCTGGCTTTATCCCCTTTTCCCAGTGCCACCCTGGTACGCCAAGGCAGCAGAAGCAAGCCTCACGTAGGGAATCCCCAGATGGCATGAGTAGCTGTGTCCTGCCATCCCCCAGTGCCACCTGATGGGATGTGCTGGCCAAGCCTATAGTGCCACTACACTATGGTGGCACCTCTAAACTTCAAATAAATCCCATTACAATTATTTTAAGCTGGTACAATGGGGACAACCCCTTAGCTGTCCTAAGTTATTCTAGAAACTAGGCCTCCAGACAATGGGATGGTACTTTATTCGGTATCTCTCCATCCTATCAAACATTAAGCACTTCTCTTTGGTATTGAGGCCCTTTGTTTCCTACATCGAGGTTATTTTTCAATCTCTCTTTTATGTTAGTGACCTGCAAGCTCTGCATCTTTGCAACTCAATGATACCAGCTCTTAGCAGCAAATCGCTTCATTTTTAAGTGTGCACTTCCATACTTTCTCCAATATATCCCCTATCCTAAAGGGGAAGTTTCCTATACAACACCAAAAGCCACTGCATGGTCCCCAACTTGAAATCCCATCCTAAGACTTTTCTGCAAGGTGTGCAGAAGGACAAAAAAAAGTCACAGCTAGAGTTAAGCTGTTCTCACACACAGGCACTGACTCCCAAGTGATCTCTTCTCTCCCTAACACCTCTGCCTATTATTTCCCTTCTGTACTTCCAAGTGCTCACCAAGATCTGTTTGTACAGCACCTTGGTACGCTAGGTCTGTAGCCCACACTGAATGTTCCTAGGCACAAGTGTAACATGGATCATAAAGAAATCATTAGCAAATCAAAGGAAAGTAAAGGGGAAGATGTTTTTCTCCCACTTTCAGCAGACCTGTGCTTTCCTCACACTTCTCAACTTCTACTTGTACAATTAACATTCCTTGGTTTCACTTTGTCATGGGGTATTTTTGTATTGGAAATTGTTTATTAACCTTAAACATTTTTTGTACTACTTATTTACATTGAATCATCTAGCAAGCCTTATTACCTTGAGTACTAATAATAATCAACACATTACTAACATCACTTTGGTTTCAAGCTGTATGACTAGACATTGCAAATTAATTCTAAGTTAATGAGTTTCATTAGCTATGCAGATTTTTTTTTTTTTTTTGCTTAAACCATTAAATCAGATTTTATTTGCTAACACAATATTCATCACAAGTTTATGCAATCCATTCCTGCTTTCCGGTAATTAATGCATGTTAAACTGTGGAGTCTTTATGAAAAAAAATAAAAAGAAAAAGAACTGTAAAACTTTTGCCTTCATTTGCAACTTTTGTATTATGACAATATCTTTCCTTGTAGTGAATTTTAGGATAGATTTAGATATATTTTAAGTTTGGATGTAACATAAATATTGCCTTACCAGAAGATCACCATGTTGAGATTTTTCTTTCTACAAGAGTGGTAAGACTAAAGCATGACCTTTAAGCTTGGTCTCACTTGTGACTTAGCTCCTAAGTTTTTCTGTTCAAAGTGTGAATCAGACTCAATTAAGAGAACAGAGAAGGTTAAGGTGCAGAACTCTTTCTCAGTTATACATTTTGATACTACAGAACATTCAGATGTACACACAAGATAGCTTGAAAAATTACTACTGCAAACAAATACACAGAGTGGACCGTTCCTTTACATTTATTTGGACAAATGTTTCATTTGCATCAGTGGATGTTTTGCCTGTGCAAGAGCACAAATACCATAGTTATTGAGTCTGGATTTAAGAATCCAGCCTACTGGGCAGGAAATCGTTAGAGATTATCTAAACACTGGTTCTTAATCCAAAAAGCAGACTGGGAAGTTGAGAACATAAGAATCAGAGGAATGAAAAGGCTACTCTGAAGACCTGAATGGACTGCAGCAGACACAGCTACCGAGGTTATTCTTAATGTACCATTTCTGTGCCTGCAGGTTCAGAGCTGAGTATTAGAAGTACCAGCTCACCTGGAAATTGCTATTTACCCTTGGAAAAGAAGAATGGACCAGTAATTGAATCATCAACACATGGACACCCAGTGTGCCTTTAGGCGTGTGACTCAGCTTCTAGGCACTCTTCATTTTTGGTAACACTGTCCTACTAAGAGGGATGCTTTAAGGACTGGAAAGTACTAAAAGTGGTAAATGCAGAAGTACCATATAAAGTTTGCTATTGGCTTTTCCTCTGCTTATGCATTCATTATGTTGGATTTAACCCAAGAGCATTGTAGAAACAGTAGATTCACACTAGGAAGATTTCTGTTTTCAGGAACACCTTGCTGTTCTAGCTATGAAAATGGGATCTTTACTGTAGGTCCTGAGACCACTAATTTGATAACAACAGGACCAGAGTTATATTTCAGAGACTAAATAGTACAATAGTGCAAGTTATAAGAAATTAGTCATTCATCTTTTATGCGATGTTTTCACATTTCTGCCCTGTGCTCACTCTTTAAAAGCTCAGTGTATGTAATGACTGGCCCCAAGCCACAGTGTTTGTATCTTATTGTACAGCTTTAGTGTTGATAAATAGAGAAATTGCACAGGAAATTAAGTACTGAATTTGGACCCAATTTTCATTTGGATGTAATTGTACTGTCATTGGACATCAAAAAATATTTTTCCATTTCAAATAAGCCTATGGCTTGGGCTATCAAACACTATTTTTTCCAGTAAGACAGAAGTATGCTTAGCATTTTTCCACGTGCCTACCAGCACTGACGACACTCAGACCATGACTTCAATACAAGCAATTACAGCCTTTAGTCAACCCACACATTTGACCATACTTTCATCCATAGTTGTCATCTACAAGAATGAGGATCTCACATGAAAAGTCATTTGGGAAATGTATCAGATCAGGTGTACCTTTATCTGAATTTGAAGGGCGGCAGATAGGTCTTTACACATCCTTTACATATTTTGTATGTGGAATGAGCAAAATAACACTACATTTTGGTCCCCTGTGATGAAGTGCAGCTCCCCCATGAAATCCCAAGTGGACTGGAGAGCCTCAGACCTATCTTCCTCTCTTAAAGCACGTTATTTTCTGAGAATTCATATTTCTCTTCTGGAATACAATTTCTGAAATACAACTGAGCCTTCCCAAAACAACAAAAACTTTCTGCTGATCTTTTTCATTTCCAAGCCTGCAAGCCATTTCTCACAAGCCATCTGCCTCAACTTTGGCATGAGGACAACCTTGTTAGATGTGGGTTGACACCACGCTTGTTGCTTAAAACAGTACTCTCTGAAAAAGTAACTGCTCAGAATGAAGTTTGCTTGGCCACCCACAATTCAAACAGCTTTCTTTTCCACATTTAAATTGCATCATTATTCTTTCTAAGTAAATCATATCCAAAGAGTGATATATAACTGTCCCTGGGACAAGTTTTGCCCTGCCACAGCTATGTAAACTTAGAGAACTTAAGTTAGAAAATGAACTGTTATAAAAGCTGTATTTGACTGTTCTGTCTGGGTAGAAGCAAGGGATAGAAGAGATACACCTCCATCATTTAGCAGCCTCTACAAGTGTTTACTTAGCTGTAGGACAGGACAGGAGCCATTACTCCACAGACAGACATACACACAGCTTTACTCACAACTTTTGTCCTTTAAATTCAGTGAGATTAATATATCCAACTGACTTCAGTCCTATGAGCATACTCAACACGTTTTCAGGGAGATTGCTCACATCCATATCATTTCAGTAAATTAAAGATTTCCAATACATCAGGGATGAACAAATTCCTGTTGTTTGAATACTCTTATTATAGTAAATACTCAAATTTAAAATAGTTTAGGATCCAAATCACTCCTCTCCTTTAATTTTGATTCATCCCTAATTAAAATATTTACATTTCCATTCTGAGGTCCTTATTCTAGCAGAACAAAGGGCTCATGGATACATGAGGAGTATTCAATGTTTTCTCCTTTTACAACTTAGTATTTTTTTTAAATAAAGATTTCAAAGCACACAAACCTTTTTCTTCCCCCCCCCCCCCCCCTTTTTTTAAGAGACTATTCAATATTTTTTCCAGTTTCTCAGCTACTCATTTAAACAAAACACAGCTCAAAAATAATGAGGAAAGGTGTGGAAAGGGACTATCTTGACCTCTACATTGTATTTTTCACAAACAAGAGACGTGTTGAATGAATTTCATCTCTATGGCTGCAGCAATTACATGAGAACTCAGAAGCAGTGCACTCCGTTCCTGCTTATTTTAAGCTAAAGCAGCCAAAGAATATGATTAAAGCAACTGACTCCTCACAGTGGCATCACCTGGTCCCAAACCCAGCAGACACACTAAGAAGTGCCCTCATTACAACAAAGAATGTTTAGGATCCTGTGGCCAGCCTGTCCTTAGGAAGGGGCATAATACACCTGAGAAAGTGAAAAGGGTAAGTAGAGGAAGCACCAAGAAATGACTTTCTGCTATTTCTCTCACTCATCTGTATTCTCCTGCTTCATTTTCCCTCTAGAAAATGCTCTCCTCTCTCTAGCAACCATATGTAGAACCCAACATTTAATCTGAGCCAAGGAGAAGCAAGGTGGAGATGGGAGAGTTGAGCCAAAGGGTGCTTGATCTGGGCATGCAGAAACTGCTGGCTGGCTAAGCCTGAACCCTTTCCAGCTCCCCTTCACAAAAAAAAAAAAAAAAAAAAAAAAAAAAGCCCACAAGAAGCATGGAAGAGACTGCATCAGACCTACAGCTGGTGCTGTCTTTGGCTTCTGGGGTTTGTCAGAGAAAAGTAGGTGAACATGGCCAGAAAAAGCTAGCACCTAAAGGAGTAAGAAAGGAGTCTGGAAATAGTGAGGAAAAAAAAAAAAAAAAAAAAAAAACTCGTGTATTCCTGGATGACAGATATGTCAGGGTAGCAGTGCCCGCTTGCAGTTGGCCTGGCAGCAAGCATATTAAAAAAGCCCTGCTGGATTCAGAAACTTATTCCAGGGAATTTGAGCTGGAAGGGGCAGAGAAGCAGCAATGAGACTGAAATGAGCTGAAATAGGCCAAGGCAAGCTTTGCTGGCATCAGTGCAAAGATCACATTTGTGGGTGAAAGCAGTAATTTCGTATATTCAGACGAAGCCAAGGGTTAAGGAGCACATCAGAGGACGGACACCTCAGAGGTTGTACATGGACGAAGAAGGTCAGTGAACTGTCTCAAATTAATATATAAAAGTAGATGGTGAGTCCAAATCCAAATAAATAATCAGAAATGCTACATCAAGATGCCATCTGTGGCCCTTCCCCACTTCATTGGGCTTTGGTGACACGAGCCATTACCCAAGGATTCACTTTTATACTTTTATTCTGGTATTAAAAGAAGACAACAGCACTGATGAGGCTGAAATAAAATGCTCGTTTTGTCCAGAGTATGCTAAACTTAGTGGAACAACAAGCAAGAGCGGAGCCTGATGAGGAGCAGCCAATTGCCTTCCGACATCTGTTGTGCCTGGCAGAGCATGGTGACTCCGCATGGCCCGAGCACCCTCTAGTGGCACCACCGCCCCTCCAGCCTGCCTCTCGCCGCCAGCCCACTAAAACACCACCACAAAGCAGCTTGCCCTGGCTTTCTAACATCTATCTAGTAAACACAAACGGAACGGTATGCAGGAGAACACTCCTTTAAGAGCATCTGGTCAACCACCTTTTCCAAGGTGAGAAGGGATAATAAGAAAGGGAGGCAGTGATGGAAACCACGTCTGGTCACTCACGCTGATTTATGAGAGCAGGTGAGAATGCAGGATGGTTTATTTCAGTAGGGTTGTCTGATGGAGGACTTCTAAGGTGGGAAACAATCACAAAAAAGAGGCCTCCCAGTCATACTAATTTCTGGGCTAACAAGCTACAGGCACCTCTTCCAAAAAGAATAGACCTTGCAGCTGATAAGATTGTGAGTAGGGAGGGTTCAGGAACTAGAGCTCTGTAAACCCATTGGGATGCGCAAGGAGAAGGGGCAAGAGGACGAACAAAGGGGAGGGATAAATAGTAAAGAGTATAAAAGGGTCAGTCTCACATAAAACAGGCCTGGACAGTACATTGTTCTAATCCCTGCATTGGATCACCGCAGTCTGCCTGGTCTTCTATCTTTCTCTCATTAAATCCTTTTCCTGTCTCTCTCTGCCCATTTGCACTCTTTCCTGTGTATTACATGAGCTGCAAGTGTTAAGTGCCAGCTGCTGGTGAGACATGGCGTGGGTGAGTGACCCTCAGTGCCAGCCACTGGAGTCTAGTTGGAGAAGGGCACCCCAGCCTGCAGTGCCAGCTACTAGAACGAGTGGGGTCCTTGCATCAGCTACTGGAGCAAGCAGGTGTCTTCTACTCCGTGCCACCCTGGTGGGAGCAGTGTTTATTCCCAAAGCACCTACTGGGAGGGACTGGTGCAAGTGTGAGTTCTGCACTGGCAGCTGGAACAGGGTCACAGGTGACAGCCATTGAGCCTGGTGCCAGCTATGGTGGAGGGGCTGGGGGGGCAGAAGCACTATGTGTCTGGTGTACGAGGAGTGTGTATGTATTTGCTAGCAAACTTTAAGCTGGAGTAGCATGGGCCTTAGGTCTAGGTCAGGGTGTCAGGAGAATTCTCCAGAGGAATAGGTCTGCTCCATCTGTGTCTATGCTTAGGTGAGGCCTGTATGTAAGTGCTGTTGGAGGCAGCCCCTGGGTGGGGCAGCCTTTGTGGCCAGTCATGTCTGTGTGTCTCTGGGACAGGTGCTCAGCTTTTCTACCAGCTGAACCTGCAAACAGGAAAGCATCAGCCACATTCCCTAGCCTGGGCAGAGACCCTGGGTCCCCAGGCACCAGGCTTGGCCCCAGCACCCAGGCAGGAGTGGTCCTGGGCTGAAGCAGCTGGAGGAGGTTGCTGTGCTTGCTCTTGTTGCTCTTTAACTTGCTTAACAAATATTTTGGGAATAGTGCCAGTAACAAATCATTAAAGAGATTTTACGATAACACTCTACAGATACAGCAATCCTGTACTGGCAAATTTTTGCAATTGGCTTCCATGGACTGAGAATCAAAACCCTTTGGATACGCACACAACACCTACCCATCACACCAGCTTCCTGCTAATTAGCAGAGGCAATTATGTGAGAACCCTTCATGGAAGGTAACCCTGGAGCAAGTGATGAAGCTATTATTTGGCATTAACCCAGAGGAAGGAAAGAAGGTCTGTACAAGAAGCTGTGAGTTCCTATGTGTGCAAACCCTGAGAAACTAAAGGAAAGAGTGAGAGCTGGAGAACAAAATGTAGAGATTTAGGAGGAAGGGTATTTTTTCACCCTTAAGTCAATAAATATCTGGAATTTCCACTTCAGATGCACACAAAAATTGTGAAGAAGTATTCTAGGCATAGCTGTGTGAATATAGCTCTCAAAAGGATGTTAACAATAATACCACAACAGTGAAGAATTCTCAGCTAATCTGAGTCAGAATAAAAAATAAAAAATAAATACAGACAAAAGTTCTAGCAACTTAAACCACAAAAGGAAAAATACCTTTTGCATTCCTTTCTGTACATCTCAAGGCAGCAGCTTGCAGGTGATCAAGCCCTAGCCAGGAGCTTTACTGCTCATCTGGAAGGTGATAGGCATGAATCCAAATCTTGTTAGAGCAAGAAAGGCACCAGACCCAGGCTCCCTTCATTTTGTAAGCAGCAGCATTTCTTCTCTCTATGCAAACTCTTTAAAAGAAAAGAGCAAGCTCCCTCCTGTTCATTGCTTTTAAACGGTAGATGTAGAGATTTGCAATTCAGGATCCTGAATGGATGCAGCTGGTTGCCTCCAGCAAACCCACTCTGGTGTGAACTGGGTTTCATATCCACACCAGTGCCCTGAGTTCCTTACTCTGGATGGCTCTTTATTAAGTTTGCATAATTTGTGATCACTTTTGCTGATGTTCCCCATGAGCTTTTCAACAAGCTTACATGCTAAACAATGGAGATGGGTGCTGCTTGGGAAATCAGGTAGCTAAAAGCTAGGCAGAGAATTTTGATGTCTGCTCCAGCTCTTCATCATCAGGTGATACTGTTGACCTGTGGGGAAAGAAAAAAAAATCACAGCTGAACAAAGGAAAGACATGGAAGAATTGGGGTCAGACACCCCTCATGTGCCTTTCCCAGTCGTTACACTAACGTGATTTAGAGGAGCACCCACAAATAAATTGGCAATGCCTGTCACTTAGACCTTGATTCTGATCTCACTTCATGTTGGTGCAAATAAAGATGTCTTTCATTTTTCTAGTGTTGGTGCCAGTAATCATTAAATGGGTTTACAGAATAATCTTTCTTCTCTAAGGCTACTAAGCACTGTATATACAGTGGGATGGTCTGGTTGTCAAGACGGTTGAAAACATTTGTTTTTCTGTGTTTTGGCCTCACAGTAAAACACACACAGAGATCCTCCAAAAACATACAGTCTGCTCTAGCTCATTACCCAAACACTTGACAAATTCAATTGATTTGATGTTGAGTTGGGAAGAAAAGCTGTATGTTTTGTAAGTCTTGTCAGGACAAGTAGAAAACATTCCTACATGCTTTATCAGTATAAAAGCATTTTCTGACTGATGGCCAATTACACAGTGTCCTGCACCCTTGGAAAGAATCACCCTTGGAAATACTGACCTTGAAATAATGTAACCCTACTGGGTGTCAGCAGAAGAGGTAAGAAAGTGAACAAGCTGAGGTTGGCTAACAATATTCTGTTTTGAAATGAACACTAAGATTTGGATTTCTTTTTCCCTTACACATTTACATATATTTGTCTATCTGTCCATCTCAAGAAATTCTACTTTAATGAAAACTCAGAAAAATGAATTAACCACTTTCCAATCCATTATATAATTGTTAACCTCCCCTCCCCCCCCCCCCCAAAAAAAAGGTATTTTTTAATACATACAGTGTGGGCAGTTGTTGTTTTTTTTAATCAACAGATTGTGAGCTGTCATTTTTGTATAATGAATCTGTATTAACTATTAAACTGATATTTAATTATTGAAATTACTGCAATCTCTTTAGACTCTCTGTTATCAATTCCCACATTGTCAGAACCACACAAACCAGCTTGTATTATTTAGCAAGTGAAACTAAATGCAATTACAATCCCTTTTGAACATGAAAGTTCATGAAATACTGGGACTAAAATCTCAGCAGCATGGAGTATTCAAATATCATGGGAATGACAAAGTGGAATTTATCAGTGGAATTTCACCAATTTGACCACATCTAGTATTAGAATCAAAAATACTCATTCTGATTAGGACCATTAAAAAGAGATCAAATGTGCCATAGATTTATTACCAGGCTGAGATGCCAAAGCACATAGTCAGTAGGAGCAGACAAGATACGCATAGATAGTGAACGAGGTTGAGTGCAAAACTGCTTCTTACCTTATGAACTTCTGAAGTCATATTTTTATCTCATTTGCAGCAGTGTTAATCCAGAGTCAATCAAATTCAAATTTATGCCATTAGAAATGAGAGCAAAATTTGGCTCTTAAATGACAGCAGCTAAGCACAACAGATTTTGTTTCCCTTAGAGTGTTTTTAAGCTCCTCATACAGATACAGCTTTTATCTTTTTAATAATCCCTTCTTCCTGAACTCAATGGGGCAAGCATCAAACGTATTCAGAAGCACAGGGCTTCCTTCATTCCTCGTGATGGCTTTCATGTTTTATAAAATAGTTTTTAAATCAGTGTTTAATGTATGCTAAAAGTGAGAGAAGAATCAGTAACAAGTCTGATTGTGAATGGCTGTATTACCCTCTTTTGACATTTCAAGACAACATAAACAGCCAAAAGATGAAAAAGAATGTGAAAGAAAGTCTGCAGAAGAGGGACTCCAAAACCATGTTGTACTTGATTATTTAATTTATGATCTAACTGATGTATGGATTACTGGATCAAAAAACACTGGTTTTGTCATCCAGAGGATAAAGCTTACAACTTATAATATTACTAACCTTATCCACCCTTCAAGTTTAGCTTTATAATGCACATGTGTAAGTCCATGGACTGCTTGTTCAGATTTATCCCAATTCATGCACTCATTCTTGTGAACAAGGAGCCACACCTGCCTCATTTAAAACCTACAACTGTGTGTTCAGGTACAGTTAAATATAAGTAAAACTCAACGGATGCATCGGCCAGAGAAGGAACACTATGGCCCAAGTGAGGAAAGTCCTATTGCCTAATCTCCGCTAAACCTTTGCCCAGCACAAGGCTGCCAAACTGGGAAGAGAAAACCAATCATTAAGTAATTGGCTAAACAACAGAGACCAGCTTTCTGTAAACAAAGTCTTCTATTAATCACTACTTAGGAGGATGGTTGTGCTCCAAATTCAGTTACTGTTTGCTGCTTTGAGGCTATAATGACATACTTTTTAATAATGCTATTACAAATTTATTTTGTTTTTGAGTTCTGGGCCTGGTTAAGGCAAAAGAAAGTAAAATATTTTGAAAGCAGGGTAAAAAATAGAGTAACAGGAAGGAGCAGAAGGATGGTATTAAATTTGAAGCAGAGTTTGACTAAGCTGGCTGAACTCTGGTTTAACTGTAGTTAGAGCATTGTTTGGTATGTTGAGAAATGTATTGACAGGGCTATGAGAACTGTTCTGTGATGTTTTGCATAAAGCAAAGTCAGTTCACTGAACAGTGCACAGAAGACCACTTCAGTTTTCCAATACCGTAGTGGGGAAAAAGAAATGCAGAAAGAAGCAGTTCTTCTCTTTTTTTATGGTAATTCCATGGGCAGTGAGAAGCACCTCAGAGCCAAGCGCAAACTCATGCAATGCTCTACTGCCTGTTACCTTTAAACCATTCTTGCTAAGATATCTCCTCTTGGGATGAAGTATACACTCAGGAACGATGGGATATAAATTAGCATTGCATCTTCATAAGTCTGTCTGCATAACAGAGTCTTAAGCCAAGAAAGCATAATTCATCATGACAGATATATGCAGCCTCATACATTTCTAACCAAGTTCAGGTTGAAGAAATACTGGAGCATCTGCAGCATGCTCTGCTCTTCAGGCAGAGAGCACAATCCATCGCAGTCTACATGCCCACTGTTATCTTCTGGAAACTAGAAAAGCATATGGTACAGCAGATGCTGCACTATCATTTCCCCCCTCAGACTCTGTTAAGGGCATTCAACTAATTGTAGTGCCATAATTAGCTGTGTTCTGTATCTCAAAAGCATTTTTTTCTACACATGAGTATTCCACTGGCACTGCTTCTCTGAGGAAATGTAAAAAGGCATGTTAAGGTTAGCATATGGAGAAAGAGAGGAAAAGATAGTAAATTAGAAAAACTGGCCTAAATTGGATGTACAGCTTCTGCAAGTTATGAGCTGCTCTGGAGCAAATTGGGTCAACAGGTCTGAGACCTACTGTAAGATGTTGTATCTTGCACCAGTTCCTCTGAGCCAAATCTCTCAGTCCTTGCTCCATCAACCCGACATCTGAGATCAAGGGGAGATTGGGTGGAATAAGGACTGCGGGATTTTCCTGTTTACATTTTTTGCCCACACAGCACAAACCTACAACCCCCAGCTGTTGCCCTCCTGGCTGTTATCACTTGTACAATTTCTGTGTGCAGAAGGGCTCACACACGCTTCTGCAAAGCGGCCTTGAGACAAGGATTCAGAAAAGCTCTCCAACATGTGTAACGCTATTCCTGGTTATGCCGGTGTTTGGGCAGAGGAATAACATCAAGCATATCTTTATAATATCTTTAATTCCCTGGAACTTTGGTGAAACTTCAACACATCATCAAAGTTAAGCTCTTTATTAGCTCTTTATTAATGCCAAAACAAAGCTGGTTCCCTGAACTGTGAAATATATCTAGTGCCATTTGTTATGACCATATAGCTGCGTATGAATGGAGGTGTATAACTATTTGTATGTGTAGTTACAGAGCTGTATAAGGCTATACATGCCTAAATTTTTGCATAACGACTAATTAATTTTGGATAGATATTAACTGAAGGCTGGAGTCTCAGGGATGGGTATGCTTGGGGGGGAGGATTTGCTTCTTACTACAATGTGTACAAGATTCCCTGTTACAGCTTAGGTAAATTAGTGGGCTGAATGCAGATCAGTGGGCTGAATATAATTAAGGGTGTATAATTGTTGCAGATTATTAAATGGTTTTTGCAGGTGATGTTAAGATATATACTCTGTATACACAAGAGCATAAGGATGCATAAAAAACATGCTGATTTATAATTACATAGCTAATTGTGATGCTCTCCCATTCTCTGACAAATTTGCTGGCAAGGGGAAGGGAAGGCTCAGAGATAAAATGAATCTTGATCCGGTCCAACACCTGCAGCATGTGTCTGAGGGCAGACTGAACACTGCCTCACAAGCACCAGCAGCTAGGAAACACCCTTTACCCCAAATGGCTAGATCCAAGCTAGTTCAGTCCATACAAGCTGCCATCCCAACATGAACATCGGTGCTGCTGTGTCTCCCCAGGTGTGACACGTGCCCAGTAGTGCCACCACTCCTGGCAGGCACAGCACTCCGGTGCCACACACTACTGCAGCACCCTTGTTAACAATATCCCTGAATACATCTGAACATCAGCAAAATTCTGCAAGCCACCAAATGTTGGAGATAACGCAGGTCCTGCAGATCCTGCAGCACCTGCCAAGCAAGGAGGGATGGCAGGTGTCAAGGTGTCACCCAGCAGCGCAGCAGTGCTGCTTCACACACTCTTCCCAGCTTGCTTTCAAACTTTTTTTTTTTTTTTTTTTTTTAAATATGCACTCTTTTGCCCAGCTTTGGAGCTTTGGGAGTACAGGCAGCTTTGTGGACAGATGCACTATTTGGCGGTATGGAATTTGCTTCCTACTATCAAGTCTGATTACAGATGATTCAGGAAGAAGAACTGGATTGGCAGGTGGCATCTTGAGAAGGGACCTTCTCGCCCTCTGGCCATGTCCTTCCCAAATCGACTTATTTGTACAATGCATGTTTAAATAACACAAGAATGTACCCAGACTTTTCCTCAATGATTTCTCTTTCCATAGGAAACCAAGGTCCAAGATCCCAGGCACCCGCTAATGACACCAGGAGCTCAGTGTCAGGAAAGGGTTAGCAGCACCATTCGGGAAGACGTCAAGGAACTTCACATGTGCAAGCCCTTACTCAGCTCAGTCAGTCCCCTGCTTTCATAACCCCACCACTTCCCTGGATTTCAAAGGTGACAGGAGGTGGGGGGAGAAGGACGGATCAATATACAGGCACATGCTAGCTGGATTAGGTAGACCACCTACCAGAATAACTCCGCTGTAGTGGTGGAGAAAAAAGGTATTCAACCACAGCAGAGTGAAGTGATGGAGGTCACTTCATAACCATCATAAGGTCAGAATAAAAGCTAATATCACTGTCAACTAAAATGGAGTAGGTGACTGAAGAAGAAAAGGTTGAGTGGATGGTGGCACTCTCAAGAGGAACAGCAGAGCTGGGCTTTGTCACCCTACCCTACCACACCAAGTTTGGTTCTATTTCCCAGCCCAAGTGAAAACAAGAGATGCTGTTGGGGCAAGTCCAGGGGAGTTGCTCAGTGCTTGCTAACCATATCCTGCCCCCAGCCCCCACTGAGAATACAGAGATACCCAGGACCTCGCACGTCTCACATGCCCCACTTTCTGTCTCACATTTTGAGCCCAAATGCCAGAACCTGTAAAAGTCCTTGTTATCTGATGCCATGATTACAAAGCAACAATTCAAAGAGTTGTCTCAGGCAAAACCCATGCCATGCTGGTTAATCCCTCCTTTATTCTTTAACCTTTCCTTGAAGGCACCCCTAGATAAGGTAGCTTTTGATGATGTTCCCAGGCCCTTGCACTTGGTTTGCAAGTCCTTGCCTGGGGAGCAATTGTCTTGTTTTGTGAGTTTCTTCATCACTTGCCGTAAGCAGGGTCCTGATTTCTGACTATAGCTTCTACAGGCTATAGCAGCAGTAAAAAAATAACAACAGCAATAATGATAATTATGTGGAAATAATTATTATTACAAAATAAATGGACCTTTGCGGAGATAGCTAGTCCTGGGCATGATTACTGCATCCACTCGGTGTGTAAGTGAACACAAAGCACCAAGTCATGCACCCTGAAATACCTCTCTTTGATCACTCAGCAGGCAAATTACAAACCTCAATCAGTGATACAGCAACGTTGGTACCCCAGTCACTGCCACCCACCAGGAGGCTGCCGTATCTGCACACCAAGCGTTCACCCGGCTCAGGGGAGAGCACCGTGGTTTTGGACACCAACTTTCAGAGCAGCTCACACCCGGACAAACGGAGGTCCCGAGCACCGCAGCCGAGCGGGAGCTCTCCGGGAAGACCCCGCTACGGACTCCAACCCGAAGCGAGCTCCCACCGGGATCACCGCATCCCGGAGCATCCCCCTCACTCCGCTGGCCCCCGGGCTGCAAGCCCGCCCCGGGGCGGGGACAGGAGGCTCGGGAGGGTGGGGGGGGGGGGGGTCCGGCGGCCGCGGGCTGCGGGCAGAGCGAGGCGCGAAGCGGGCACGGTGCGGCCGGCATGGTGCCCCCGCTGCTGCCCCTGCTGCTGCTGCTGTTGCTGCTGCCGCCGCTGCTGCCCGGAGCGGCGGGGGGCCGCTGCCCGCACCGCTGCGCCTGCAGCCAGGCCGCCCTGCGCTGCCCCCCGCCGCCGCCCGGGGCTCGCCCCGCGCCCGCCCGCGCGTAAGTACCGCGGGGTGCGCGCAGGGGGGCTCACCCAGCCTCGGGACGGGGCTAACCCGCGGGCTCTGGAGGCTGGAGGGGAGCCGGGGTCTGCGTCCGGGGCGGTGAGGGTCTTTCGGCATCCTGCAAAAGGTGCTGGGGCGGTGCAGTTGTGTGAACTTGCTGTGTTTATCCTCCTCCTATGGCAAAAGCTGGCTTGCGTGTTCCAAAGCCAGCCAGAATAACTTTCAAGGATTAAAAGGGATGATATCTGCTCTTAAACCGTCCTTCAGTTCTGTCTTGTGTTCTTGTGTTTCTTCTTTTTTTTCCTTTTTTTAATTATTATTACTATTATTATTATTTGTTTGTTTGTTTTCACAAATGTGCCTGTCTTCTCGCAGCCTCTTCTCTCAAAGCTTGTGCAATTCAAAGGCCTCTGTGGTACAGCAGCAAAACCCTAGCGGTGCTCGCTTCTGCGATCCAACTCACTGTCAAGCACGTGTTGCAACTTTCTGAGGTCCAACTCACGGACAAGGCAGTGGCTAAGCTGTTCTCAGCCCTAGCAGCCAAAAAGCTGCCATGAGCTCTGACAGCTCTTGGGCTCTCTGTGAAGTGGTCCGTAGCATCTTTCTGCCTAACATACCCCTGGGAATTAGGGCTGAATTGTAACAAAAGGGAGTCACGAGGATCCCCTCGCCCCGCTCCGACACCATGCTCCGAGCTCACAGTGTAGCAGAGCAGACCAAATACGTGATATATGTAAGTATTTGAGCATTGTTGTACAGTTTACAAGCCCCATTGCGGCACTTATCTAAACAATCGTGGCGTCAAAATACGGGATTAGAGGAACAACAGATAATATAGTTGCTGTTTCTAGGATCCCTTGGTTATCTATGCAGGAATTAAGCTGGCTTTTTCTTATTGTGCCCCTTCTGGAAACAAAGCCTTTGTTTTACATTTTCATCTGATTTGTTTGTAAATTTCATATGCTCTTGAAATTCCCCAGGGGTGATGCTGTCCCTGATCTTCTCTTTCATTTCTCCCTAGTTTGAGAATTGATATGCACAAGAAATACTAATTTCTGTTAGTTTAGAGCCGCGTGAATCATTCCTCCAAAGTCAGTTTTTAAAACATCTCTGTCCTGAGTTTGTTTCCTACCCATTTCCCTGCGTTACTGTGGTGTCAGAGTAAGCGGAGCCCATTGGTGCTGGAGAAATTCTCCGTACCTCTTGCAACCAGTACATTGCTTTCATGGCATTTGTAGCACACACAGAGTGGGCAAGGGATCAGTCACATCCAGGATCCCTGCTGCAGCAGAAGCAGATGGGGAGGGCATTTTTTGCAGGGCTTTAGCGCATTCATTAGTATACTGCACATCTGTCTGTAGTCACATCACAGCCCAGAGAGGTTATCAAAAGCTCTAAATGAATGTGATTTTTCTCATTTTTTTATTTACTCATTTCTTTTTCTCTATCTGTCACTCCAAGAAGAAACCACAGCCCCACCTCAGTGATCCAGGTTAAGACAGATAACAGGCCTATAGCCACTTTTAGTTATATTTCACTGGGATCAACAGGGTAGATGATAGACAAAGATCATGGAAGATTTTTTCCCTTTAACCTTTTCTATAACAACTTCGCAGTTGTTTGCAGAGTACAACTATTAGGCTGGCTATAGAAGCCAACCGTACAGACAGATAAGAGCTCAACCACAATTCTGCTCAGTACTCCTCTAAAAGAAATATTATACTGTGACATCAAAAAAAAAAAAAAAATCCCTCTCTCTTTCAGTCTGCATTTGCAGACATGTCTAGCTCCTGGAAATGCCCTTCATGTCCAGAAGGGTCTGGTAAAAAGGGCCAGATCCCAGCCATTGACTGCATCTCCTCCTGCTGCATCTGCTCCAGAAGTGCATGGACGTCAAATGGGACACGCTGCCGTAGGGCACCCCTCCCCTCTGAGTTATAGTCCCCACCCCACAGTTTAACACTCCCACAGAGCAAACACTCACTGCTCAGTAAGTTAATGAGACCCAGGCTAGAAAGCCAGCGCAGTGCGATGTAAATCCCTCCTGCTGCCTATTCCAGGAGTGGGACACCAAGCAAAAGCCACTCACTGTCAGTAGGATGGATGTGGCTGGTCCTTGTTGGTGACACGGTCCTTCCAGCTGTGCCTGAGAGGAAAATACTCATCTAAGTTGAGCTCTGCCCTCAGGACTCTGGCATTTTGCAGTTCTGCCATAAAGATCTGCGTGAATCAGACAACTATAGATCCACTCTCCTG
This sequence comes from Heteronetta atricapilla, assembly GCA_011075105.1. Lineage (NCBI taxonomy): Eukaryota > Metazoa > Chordata > Aves > Anseriformes > Anatidae > Heteronetta > Heteronetta atricapilla. The sequence continues at coordinate 15,407,056 of CM021733.1, forward strand.
TTGCATGCTTTTTACATCACAAATATAACAGGGGAAATCAGGGGGGTAAATGACCACCTCACTTTGGTGTGCCTGCCAGCTCTCCTGAAAGACTACGCTGTGCCAGCAGCAGCCCAGCACACAGGGAGCACCATTAGGGATTTTTATCATCTCTGACTTCAAGTTCTCCAGCTGCTGTGGCTTCTGCTTCTACATCACACTTCAGGCCACAACCTAATTTATACTGAACCTGGAAATACACTACTGAATTTCCATTCCTTTATTATTATATTTTTTAACTTTTTTTAATAGCATACAGTTTATACAAAACTGTAATAATAAATGCAGTCTCTAACCATACATGCGTACATGTATTCTGGCTCTTTTTTTAGTTATTATTCCACCTCTTTTACTTTCCTTTCACCTCTTACTTCTCTTACTTTGATTTTCATACTAGTATTTCCTTATCCACTTGGGTGCTGTTTTTCCCTCTCTTGCTCTTTTGCAGCATGTCTTTCCCACCTTTGTCATTTTCCTAACTCTGTCTTTCCATACTATACCAGCATGTCTTTGGCTCTCTTCTCCCCCTGCCCAGCTCTGTATGAGAGACAAAGCAAGAGGAAGTTACTTTTATCCCCTTGTAGTCACATTTGTACCTGGATGCACCAGAGCAGTCATGGTATATCATAGAATCAAGAATGGTTTGGGTTGGGAGGGACCTTAAAGATCATCTTGTTCCAAGAATAGTCAGGAAAATAAATGCCAGTATGTAATGCCAGCTATACCAGCATAATTCAAGCCCTGATACTGTCACAATCCATGCTTTCAAATGTACTTTTGATATTTTTTTACAGTTCAAGCACATATCTTGTAGGGAATTTTCAACAGGTTATGTTTACCAGACCTGCCATGTCGTATTATCGCTGGAAGAATCATTTTTAAATCATTTTTAAATTATTAGAGTGCCGAAAGGTTGCAGAATTATGTGTTTATACATTTCTGAATCGATCATATATTTCTCTAGATCATGTTTTTAATTTGGACACTAGGCAAACACTAGAGAAACTCCATTATCCCAACGCCTCTGTATGCCACGTTGGCTATAGCAACTATGTGTCTGCTTAGTCTCAGCAGAAAATAACTTTTAATACACCATTGAAACAAAACATAGGTTTTCTTCATTTGAAGCTTCACGGTGCATCTGCATCCTTTTGCTTGCTTAAGAGAGTCTAAATGGCCAGGCACCCAACTCTAGCTGTATGTTAATAGGCGTTGGATACCTAAAACCTTTCTGCCCCTTTGGAAACCTCATTTCATAGTGAAGCTCACCTTGCTGTGCCTGTGTTCCCCTGCATGCAGGGCTCCTGCATTAGTGCAAGTGGCACATGGTTAGTATCAGGCACTCAGTCCAAAGCTGTGGGGCAAAAGCTGAATAAATAGACATTTCTATCATGTCGTCACTGTGGACATACCTGGCTTTTTAAGGATCGACAGTGGAATTCAGTTTCAGGAATAAAATGTCTTTGGTAGGAGATAATGTGTCACCTATTAGCACCTGGCTAAAAGCACTCTTGACTGTTCATGTGGTACATCCAGCTCATAGTTCCCATTTCAGGTAGATAGTGCCCAATCTACAGGGCTTTAAAAATCAATGTCAATGCTTACATTGCCCCCAGAAGCTGATAAAACTCCTGGGAAAATGGTGGACTTTCAGTCTTATTTTCAATCAATCAATACTCTAAATTCTTCTAAGTTCAAGGACACCACAGAATAAAATGTTTGCCACTCTTAGCAAGAATCTACCTTTGTGGCATTACAGTTCTGGGTAATCCTACAAAACAGTGATGCAGCCATATATCTGCCTACCCAGCTGCAGTAACATTCATATCTATTGCTATGAAAGCCTGTGCTCTTTTTTTTTATGTGCAACTAAGCACTTTTTCCAAAGGCCAGTGTCTGTAATGCAGGGATTTTCTTCAGCAGTGTGAGCGAGCTGGTCTTTGAATCCTCTTCAAGAGAACTGCAGGTGACCGTGTGGTGTTTGGGCACCTAGACCTCCCAGAGCTTCTCTTGGAGCTTGTATCTATGTGGTAGTCCTAGAGTAGAAGTTTATCTTTTAGCAGATAAAAATTGCAGAGTCAAGTTGATTCTATTATACCCCAGAATTAATAAAAAATATGACAGCAGGTTTATGCCAGGGTATCTTTGGAACAGACCACTCCATAAGAATTTTCCAAAGAGCACTTAAATGGTACCTCTACATGTTTACAGCAGCGGAAACGGGTGGTTTGCTCTTTGCAAGCCTCTCATCATCCCTACTGGCCCTGGTATTCCTGTTAACAGGAAGGTAACCATCCTTATGAAAAATCCACTCTAAATTTATGATTTCAGAAGAACAACACAGGAAACAAATGATGGATGGAGCATGATATTTTAGGTACCAAACAAGAAAAGAATTAGGACAATCTATGCACAATTCCTGTGTCTCCTAATGTCATTGGATAGTCTTACATGTATAGCCTGGCAACTTCAAACCCTACTGCCTAGAAAACAGAGCTTGATTTATAGATATGCTAGGATTTACACACATGCTATATGCCTAAATGGTTGGCTGCCTCCCCACTCCTTTCTGTACACATTGACTGGATACCAGTCCCAAGGATGAAATGCCTGTTGATTATCTGAAGTTGCAGTATTGTCAGCCATTGAATGCAAGGAGTGAGTATCCATGAATTATTGTGTATTAAATATGAAAGAAACATACCAGTTTTTCTTAAAAGTACAAAAATTCATCCTTTAACAACACTCTTTCAAACTGGTGTTCATAACTTGTATTAAAAATGGATGCAGCCCTCCTTTCAAAGGCTATGGAAGTCAGCTAGTAGCATGGGAAAGTTAGATATATAAAAGCTTTGTAAAACCCACTTTGTTCTTTCTTTTTGTCAAAAGCTTCCCAGTTCTGAGAGACAAATAACTGGTCACATCTGAGTATCACAATCTGAGTGCTATCAGAAAGAAATCGATATTTAATTCCTGCCAGTACCTGCTTGGGTTGCACTGTGTGCTATCAAAAACATCAGTCATGTTCAATAGCAGAGGCTTCAGCATAAAAGATAAGGCCTTGCTTTATTCTGGGCTTCAGAAAGAATTAAACCTACACCAAACAGCCAAAACTGTATTAAACTAAATGCTTATACATGTACACAGTCTGGATTTTGGCCAGCAGCTAACAGATCTTCAAAATATTTAGAAAGAGACATCATATATCTCCCTTTAACACAGGCAGGGTTTGAGATGCAAGCTACAAAGGTAAAGCAGACAAGAAGAGAGTGCAAACATTTTACACCTTTCTGGTGAATTTAGGATACCTTTACTGATGTGGAACTGTCTCTGTGTGCTACAGCAGTACTTTGAGGATTAAGAGATGTCTGATTATGCCTTCTTCCTTTGTTCTTGCTGTTTTGTGAGACCATCAATGTGATGAGGTAACGTCAATGCAGTTGAGTTCAGGGTTTCAGCTATCAAGGTGAACTCACAATAATTTAATATATATATATATATTTATGTTCAAATACAGAATGGATTAAGTTCTGTTGTGCATTTTAACTGCAGTTAAAGTTACAGTTAAAGTGCTGGTTTATCCCACTTACATTTAATTCCATAGCTGAGGTTGCTAAGCAAGGAACACTGGTGCCAAAGATTTTCTGCAGGCAGGGGGACAGGCACTGTAGGGGTTTGGGTTTTTGCTTTTTTGTTTGTTTGTTTGTGTAGACACTCACAAAAAGGTATGTTTTGTTTTCCAAGCAGCTATAGCTGATGGTACAGCTATAAAGAGGTTCTTGCTGCCAAGGCTACAGACAAGCAATTTCTCAGCTTCTACTTTTTACTTCTTCCCAAAGGTGTTTTCCTGTTGGCTCAGCCTATCGATCCCTGCTGCAGGATTCTCTGCACACTTCTGTCCCCCAAGGGACAGATACATTTCTCAAGACATACAACTTAGCTTCAATTCTGATTTAAGCACAGCTCCTGTACACACACAACACAACTTGACAGCATGTCTATAGACACCAGTATGGCCCAATCCCAGTGGTGTCAAAAGCATCCATATTCTTACAACATTGCTATATGGTAGGGAAGCATTGTTATTCCCAGTTTACTGACAGGGAGTCACCGTGTAAGGAAACTAAACGATTTGCCAAAGATCATACTGGACCGTAACAAGAAATTGGTGCCAGTCTCCAGAGTACATCTAGACTGGTAATCCCAAGACATAAATGTGTGTGACAGCCTGGCACTATAGTGAACTTTAAGTTCTTAAACATTTTTAATTGTCTTCATATAAAGGATTGTGACAACAAAATTAGGAAGAAAAAAAAAAAAAAAAAAAAAAACTTTTTTTTGAGAAGCACAGAAACAGTTCAGTCAAAAAACCTTGAGAGGGTGTTTTTAAGGATGGGAAACAAATGTCTCTGACTAGATATCTGTAATTAAAAAGCAAAAGAGAGCAAGTATCTGTTTGCACAGAGATAGTGTCTTGAAATATGTTAAATATTTTCCTATTGCTATTATCAGGGAGAGTGTGGTCATGGCTGTATAAACTGGCTGCTAAAAGGACTACAATTCAGATGTGGAGTAGGATGGTAAAATACAGATCTACCTCCCAAGGCATCATTAACATCTCAGTGAGAGTAATTAAAAAATTTAAAAAGGAAAGTGCACACTTACTTTCAAACAGTAAAACTTAGTGCTGCAATTTAAAATAAATACATAAAACAAATCAGGCCCAATTTGGATCTTTCCTAGAACTTGCACATAGCCAGAGGCTTTCCAGTGAATTCATGATGCCACACCACAACATTACAGCAGTATTATGGAGAGAAAAGCATGGTCCAAAGAATGCAAACAAACACTGTTTCATAGAGGAAGCTTTACATCAAAGCCACATTTTTCCAAGGAAATAGCTACAGATGGCCTCTAGCTTCATTTGACTGTGAATATAGAAAGCCATTTTAATAAGGCTATATTTTTTTTTTCTAAAAGTTTATGATTATTATCATAATTTGACCATGAATAATCTCAAATTTATGCTGTTAAGGAACTAACCCAATAGCCCTCAAATTTGTTTTACTGAAATCAAGAGTAAAGGGATCAAGCCCTAGAGGTACAAAGAACTGTAGGCAAGATAAAGTGACTTGATGCTTTACTGTTTCTCTACGCAGCATACAATCTGTAAACAAGGAAACCCCATGCCTTACAATCCTTTCCTCACTCTTTTCTTTTTTTTTTTTTTTTTCAGATCGTTTACTCATCTTCCTGTAAAAGTAATCCCATCACATGCCTTTGAAGGTCTTAGAGATGCCTTCATCATGTAAGTTGACAACATTTTCCATAGATTTTTCCTTAATGTCTTGCTAGATGTTCTGTCATAAACCTCCATCACAAATAATGTCTTTTTACAATAATGTAAAAATGTGTTCCTAAAAAACACTTTTGGTGCAAAAACTGCAGGGGAAGAATAAGCTATTTTTATAAGCCATTCATTTCTTTTCTTATCAGCAGTGTGCAAAAGGGTATTTGAAAAGGTATGCCTTTTAACAGTTGGTTTACATAATGAAACATTAATCACGTCAGAGAGAACTGATTCAGTTTGATAACTAATGATAGGTACTTTTGATTTGTAGAGGAGATTTCTGTCATAAAATGTTAGTGCTGCAATGATAGCTATGGTATTCTGTGATTATACATTTATGAAATACTCAAATAAGACTTTTTTTTTCTGTTATGCACTGAGACGTAAGCGAGGCAGGGAATCATTAGGACCAATCTCCTTCCTAGATGTTCCAGTTACAAGCACTGTAACTATGCACATGATGCTCCCCCTCCCTTGGCTTTGTATCTGTTTTGTATCGAGGACTCCAACCAGAAGGCTTGGCTAACTAGTCTCACCCTTATTTCTGTCATTATTGCCAGTGAAAGATGGCAGGTTTGGGTCTCCATTACTTATTATTTTTTTACTTATCTGCATGGGGTGTTCACTGAAGGACAAAGCTGATGCCACACCAGTGCAATGCAGAACAGGGGAATGAACTCCCCAAAATCTAAAAGTAGCAGCACAGGTAATGGTGCTTTCTATTCTAGGTGTGCTTTTTAGAATTGTCTTCACCTATAAAAAGCACATCATTTATCAGCTATTAAAATATATGTTATATTTACATAATCTATTATCCAAGAAACAGAGAAAATAGGAAACCCTTCCATGGTGCATTCCTGAAGGCAGACTAGAAGGATGAGGGTAATGCAAACACCTAAATAGGCTCAGTTGGTCTGGTTTAGCTTTTAGTGCTAATTGTTTAAACAATTTTGGCCAAATTATAAATTCCTGTGTTTCTGTAGCTCTAGCAAGTAGAAAACGAACTAAACTATGTCCCTATCTACTCAACTACAATGAAGTATTACAGTACAATCTAATGGCACTGTATTCTTGCATTCACTTACATCTGAACAATTAATGAAACCTTACAATTTTTAGATGGGAGATCAGCTTAAATCTAAAAAGGTTCTCCTACCTTTATGATTTGATGCTAAATTTTCCCAAACTGTATGCATTACCCATTCTTCATAGAGAATGCTTTGATCATTTTCATTTTTCTTTCCATAAGAGAATTTGTTTTCTTTGTGTCCTTTTGATACATCTCTCCAAATAAACAGCATAGAAATCAATGTATTTGATGTAAAGCTATAGAACACTTCATAATTTTATTGAGATTTAGTGTTACTTTGAAAAGTGCATATTTTTAAATTACAAATCCCTAAATCATCTATTTGGCAACTCATCACCAACTGCAAATCAGATGATAAATTATTATCACTGCTATAACTCTCTCAGACATATGTAAATGGGAAGCCAGTGGCAAGTAGGAAGGATCTCATGGAAGGAGCATGGGATCTGCGGTTTCATGATTCAGACCCTGAACCTGATTTTTTTTTTTCATTTTAAGTACTGCAAGTAGTCACTGATCCCTCCCAGTGCATGAGCTAAGCCCGAGTCTCATAGAGTCAGGTGCTCACCAGGCCTCTTGTTTTGCATCCATCTTCATTCATGAATAACCATTGCACTATCAAAAATATCAATCTCACTGAATTCTGATTATAGAAAAAAAAATCATTAATATTTCTGTAAGAAATATATACATATTTAATATATGATTTCTTGTATGCATTCCCCTTTGCTACTACAAACGGAAAAAAATGGTCTAAGGGTTTTTATAGCAGCATCAATGGGAATTGTTTTCTTATAATAGCAATTCAAATAAGATAACTTTCAGGTCTGTGATAATAATGAATTTGATTTTATAGATGTTCTTCAGTTGTTTAGAAAGTATTTTTTGTTGTTGTTGACAGAGTATATAATCTTAGGTTTAGTTTGTGTGCCATACCAGTCAGTTCTGTAAAGAAAAAATGTTTTGAAGACCTTTCTCCTATATATGCAGATGAATATATATTTTATATATAGAATATATTAATTATATATTTAATACATAATTATATATCATATAATTATTATTATATATTTAATATATAATTAATATATAAAATGTATATACAGAATATAGTACTGGAAAGAACAACATTAGAGCTGAATTTGAGTAACCTCTTAATGCAAAGGAAAGGAAAACAGCTTTGTGATTAAATTTGCAGATGCTTACATAGTTGAAGTTGAGAATATTAATAGATCCAGAGGAAAATTCACAACATCTGTAAACAATACACGAAATAATCCAGTACATGTAATTTCTTTTGTTAATAAGAGATTCTAACCCTTGGAGATCTGAAGAAAAATGGGTTGAGGCAGGTTTGCATGGGGCAGCCTTTCTCTCTGACAAGCCAAATGGCCTGGGGGAGCCAGCCCTAGAAAAGGGGCCCTCAGCCCCCCCAGCCCTCCTCCTTCCTCCACGTGAGGGCATCTCCCAGGCTACTCCCAGCACAGCTCCTTTGGGCCACTCATGCTGGGCATCACAGAGGCTTGCTGAGGTCACAAGCCTCTGCCACCACTGCCCCACCTTTGCCCTATAAAGCAGGCCCCCCTGCCACTGGTCCACCACTTGCTCAGCTACTCGGTCCTCTGAGTGCCAGCGTACACAGCAGGAAGGAAGCCAGAGAAGGAGCAAGGTGAGCGGCAACCCTCCTCGGTGTGAGGACAGCAAAGCGGTCTGAGGAAGCACCAAGAAGGATGGCAGCTAACGAGAGCAAGATGTGTCGTGGGCAGAGGGACAGCACCTCCGGCACAAAGGACACCCGTGCCCGGGGGACATCTGGTGCCCAGCCCACAGAAACATATCAGAGATATCGCTGGCACCGCAGCAATGCGGGGAACAGGCCGGCCCCTCAAGCATAAAGCGACAGGGGGCCTGGTCCTAAGCAGTGGTGCGATGGTGGTGTGGAGCAAAGGCAGGAGCATGAGGCAGACAGCCGTGGGGAGCAGAGGCATGCCTATCGGGCAGAATACAGTGTGGGACCCAGCCATGGCCGTAAATCAGACGGCAGCATTGAATCCATGCCTGGAAATGAACTGGACAGCGGCATGGGGCCTAAATGTGGAACTGGGTGACCCCCTGGTTCGGCACCCTGGCCTGAAAATACTCCTGATGGAAGGCATCCCATGTGGGCAGTCCCGGGCAAGGACTGGATTGTCCTCCTGCCTAACTGTGGAGCCCATGGCGGTGGGTCCACAAGAAGAGGTGGAGGAACCCATGGAAGTGGATCCACCTCAGCCACATCAGACCTGGGACTACCCCGGCAGGTCTTTGCTCTGTGCCATCTGAGAGCACCAACAGCTTCGCAGCAGGGCCCAGCGAGGTCCCTACTCATCATCACTCAGGCTCCATCCCAAACACTAGCTTGGAGCCACCATACAACTGACAATAAAGAATTCTTGCCAATTTTTGGGGATTGTGTGAGTGCTTCTTTCCCATCCGCCAGCCCTTGTGCAAGAGGTGACAGCCCTTCTGCACAGAGCCTGGAGGAAGAGCACAAGAGAGGACCCAGCTTCCTCTGGCTGCTGCGTTGGAGTGACAGGAGGACTCCCCAAGGGCCACCATGCGCCTTTAACATTTGTTAAAATAGACCGAGGGGTGAAAATAGTAGTGTGTAAGTGATCGTAGGTGGCTAATTTCTAATAGTAAGAAATATCTATATCTGAGTAATTGGTAACGACAGACATGGAGAAGACTGAGGTACTCAGCAACTTCTTTGCCTCCATCTGTACTGGTAGACGGGCTTCCCAAGTCTTTCATTTCGCTGAACCCATAGATGGAGGCTGGGAGGATCAAAGTCCCACCCACTGTAAGTGAAGAGCACATTCAAGACCACCTGAAGAATCTAAACAGGTACAAGTCTATGGGACCTGATGACATGAATCCCAGGGTCCTGAGGGAACTGGCTGATGGAGTTGCCAAGCCTCTCTCCATCATAGCTGAAAAATCCTGGCAGTAAGGCAATGTCCGTGGTGAGTGGAAAAATGGAAATGTCATGCCCCTACTCTTCAATGATTAAAACAAAGAATTGGACAAAGAGCACTACTCTTCAACAGTTAAAACAATTAGGACACATTCCTTCTTAGAAAGAGCAGTCAGGCATTGAGACAGGTTGCCCAGCGAAGTGGTGGAGTCACTATCCCTGGGGGTATTTAAGGAAAGGTTGGACATGGTGCTGAGGGACATGGTTTAGTGGGTGACATTGGTGGCAGGGGAATGGTTGGACCAGATGATCTTGAAGGTCTTTTCCAACCTTATTTTTTCAATGATATTAAATATATAATATATTCTATATATAAAATAATACATATTTATATATAATATAGATGAATCTTAATCTAGCAGGCATTTAGCAAGCAAAGAAGTGGATTTATTTTCCCTGTATCCAACATTGGTTATTCTTAACTACATGTGTGGAACATGGGCATTGGTATGTCAAAATTGTGTAACGCCTACAAAAACAGTCATGTTGGTCTATGTAATGTTGGAAAAGAGCCATTTGCATTCAATTTCCATGTATGTAATGAAAATGGCACTTAAATATAAAAATTATTCGTAAAGTGCACTGAATGCATATTCATGTATTTGCGTGTCTCTACATCTGTGGATTAGATGACCATGATCCTGATTTAATAGCAGTCCATGAAGGTTTGTGAATGTTATCTACATCTTTGTCCATGCAAATAAATTCACTAAGTGGAACCAAAGGTAGGAGAGAAAGGCTTACAGTCTTGGGCTGACTACTGTGTTTGCATTAGTTCAGCCCTCCGTCACTACCTTACCTACAATTTTCTGAGAAAATGGAGATTGACTGCCCTGTAGATTCTTATTCCAAATGGTTGGCATAACCTTTTGCCAAGACAGAATAATACTTCTCTCTCTCAGACCCTACTGCCTAGGATTTTGGAGGTGAGGCATGGCCACTGCTGCAAAACAAAAACTGGGGAATGGGGGGGGAGGGGAGGGTAGATAACCATATATAAAAGAAGCAAATATAAAGTGGAAGCTTGATTTCTGGTATCTTTTCTGTTAATGTATTGCTTTGTGTCTGCCTTTTTCATTATAGCGAAATCTCTCAGAGCGACTCCCTAGAGAGAATAGAAGCAAGCGCATTTGACAGCCTTCCTGCTTTGTCTGAAATGTAAGTCTCTGTGAAAAAAAAGGCAGCCATGTTGTGATTTAGTATCATCAAGGAGTAAACAGTCTACAGAAAAGTATCCCTGGACCAAATCTTCCTATGTTACGTCAGCTGGTGTTGGATGAGGTCTATGATGACAAATGTTTCTCTCCAGAGTACCATATAAAATAGTGAGCAGTCTGTAAGGTCTAGCCTTGGAGATCTAGATCATGCAAATTGATCCATGTGTATGAAGTCCTGTTGCTTTCAGTGAACACAATGACAGGATGGGAGCGTTGTGTCTACTTCTACCAGCAGTGTCGAGCTTTCTAAGTGGAGAAATCATTCAAGAAAACAGAGGAGAAAAACATTTTCTTTTTGAAAATGCAGTTTTCAAAGCCCTACAGTATTTATATGTGCCTGCTTAGTATGCAGCTCTTCTTTTGAGCTCAGAAATATTACTCAAACAGAGCATGTACTGATTTTAAGCTTGATGTGCCTAGCAGAGGCATGAGAGAGCGTGTGAGTTAAAGCAATATGCTCCAAAATATTTAGTGAAATTGGAAACTATACATTTGATTCAATATCTCATTACTGCATTTTTCCCACAGAATGATCAGTGAGTGGCTTAAAATGGTGCAACTGAGTGAGGACAAATATTTTTTTTTCTTATATGTGAATTCCATTGAAGCAAATTACTTGCTCACATGAGCAACAGACACAGATTTGTCCACCTCTTACTGTGTCTAGTTTCCACTGGAATCAATGGATCAATGGTGGGTATAGGTAAGAAATGAAAGATCTGACCTAATGGATTCACCTACCAGGTATGGATAGCTTGTCATTTGCCTGACTGCCAAAATAAGAAAGTTAAGTAAGACCATTAAAGAGCTACAGGAGACTAACAAGACAACATTTGAATTCTGAAGGAGATATTATCTTTTTTTTGGCTACCTAACAGTTATAACCTGATTTTGTTATCAATACTGCTTCAAAACGCACTTGTAGCATATTTCTAGAAAGTCTGTTTGCAGCATGAGAGTCTTCTGTCAAAGTCTGCACATGTCAGATTCTGACAAGGCCAATTGCTAGTGAAATTCAAGTCCCTCCAGCTGTGTAACAATACAACACTGACATGCATTTCCCTCATTACAGATTAATTCTGAACACGAAAAATCTGCTGCACATTGAAGACGGAGCATTCAGAAACCTTCCAAGGCTAAAATACTTGTAAGAAAGCATTCTTTTATTTTTCTGTTTGCGAGTTTAAGGGAAAAAATAAGTTTTTCCATGCCTTATGATACACTACAAGTTCGTACATCATACACAATAGCTTCAATGTGCAGTTAACTAATAGTGAAATAGTGAGGTCTTTTAATAAGCAAGAAGAGAAATTAACCCAAGGTAGAGCAGAAATGGATAAAACAGTAAAGTCTGCCAATTAGTTCTGCTAAGTGTTTATTTCTAAAGTTTTCATTTAGACAAGAGGGGTAAGTCTTTCATTTACACAAAAGTGGTAACTAAAATCTCTTCCTTGCACTTAAGGAGTCGAGAGGACATATGCTGCTTCTCCAGGATACTGCCTGAGCCTGCTACACACAGTTTTTACAGACACAGTTGGAGCCTAATTAACAATTACTGTATTTGCCACTCATATTTTAATGCGTTATTAAGCTCATACCTGCAGGATTGGCTTGTCCTTGCATTCTAGCCTGGTAACCTTTTCCCCTGTAAATCATGCTTTTCTCCAGGAGCATTTGTAACACTGGAATAAGAGAATTTCCAGATCTGACACAGATCTTCTCATCAGAAGCTCATTTTATCTTGTAAGTGAAGACCCACCCTAGCCCAGCTGTGAATCTTTCCATCTAATTCCTGTATCACTGACAAATAACTTTTTTTCCTCCCAAAGGGAGCTCTGTGATAACTTGCGTATGACAACCATACCGCAAAATGCTTTCCAGGGGATGAACAATGAATCACTGACACTGTGAGTAAAACGATGTTAGATCCATATTTTTCTGTGAGGACAATACAACTGCTTGAGGAGAGTAACTCCACTTTATAAGAATCTTGAAAATAAAGCCTGTATGTCTGTATTGTCTTCACGCCAAGACTTTCCCTTTAGCAAACTGGATTCAGTGCTACAGCTGTCTGCAAGATAGGTGGGTTTAATGCTGAGATGCTCCTTCCAAGGAAGGCAAAAAGCCACTGAAGTTCAAGGAGAAAAGTCATCTGCCAGCACAGCAGGAGCCACGTAGGGATTTTACACTACCCCTGTCCTCACAAAAACTTCCACAATAAATGTAGAAATAGCCCGAACCACAGACTGAACTACTTTTCAGCAGGATATGGCTGAAATTCAGGGCTGAGGAAGGACCAGCAGAGCAACAGAGGGCAGCAGCAGGCCGCCTCCTTCACCCTGTAGCACAAACACCAGTCTGGAAGCAACTACCACCAACCTTTGCAGACCAACCAGAGCGATATTTAAAATGCAGCATACATCCAAATGTGGAGCCATGTCTTGTGACATGTGTGTGCTCCAAAACACCTGCACAATTCTCCATGAATATTTGTTGCTGCAAATGAGCTTGAACTTGCATGAGCAAGTGCTGCAGCTGGCTGGCTTAAGCCCTTCATCAGGCTGATGTGCCAGCACAACAGTAATTTAAACACAAATGTGATGTATTGACTAATACCTTCAGAAAGTGTTAGAAGAACTAAGCATAAATGTGACCGAAGACAACTAACTACTACATGACGTTAAAGATGAGCCATGGCTTAGTTAAGGGCATCATTTTATCTTACAGGCCTTTTTCCTATTAGTAAGTTCACTAAATAACTCCAGCAAAATGATGATTCTGTTAATGGTACAAGAAAACGAACGTGCTAGAGATGGAGAAAGATGCTTCTTCTTTTTTTTTTTTTTTACTGCAACCCTAAACTGTATTAAATGGAAGAGAGTCTAACTAACAGCCAGGAAAGCACTAGCAGTCATTTTTCTCTTATCCTTTTTGTGATAGTAGAAGAAAAGAATTACCTTATCAGCAGCTTTCTAATTGTAGAACTACACTTTAACTCCACCCCTTGTAATTAACTACAATTAGCAGAAATAATTCCAATTGCTGCAGCATGGTCTAGTGAAACACAAGTTAACTATGAGTGTGTAAATTTAGCCTGCAGTAGTACTTTGCATTACAAATAGCTAATGTAGGCTTTCCAAGTGTTAGAGTTTCGTGAGGACAGGGAATCAATACTACACATGGTTGTGTTTTTTAAGGAAATCACTAATTTCAGCATTGTGCCTCCTCACACCAAATGTAACCAGGCACTCTCTACACTTACAGCTTTTCTCAGGAGCAGGTTCATAGCCCTAGTTTCTGCTTTCACAAAAACAAGTGGAAAAAGAACAAGAAAACGTTTGTAGAGATAAAGGAACCTCTATAAACAGCACCACATTTTGTATTAGGACTTAATAGTAAAGAAAATATATATATATATAATTATTATATACAAATGATACTGAAAACATTACCTTAATATCACAAATGGCTTTTTCTCTTTGAAAACAGACCCATATATTAGAGCTCCTAATGAAGGAAAGTAGCCAGATTTTAGGTACAGCAGGGTCCAGACATTTGGTACCTGGCCCCAGGATGGGGATCAAAAACCCAGGGCTGGCAGCAAGTGTCCCTATGCAGTGCAGGGAACAGTGAGGTTTCCACAGCACTGTTCAGGCCTGGCAGCACTACTCGCTGACTGCTGGATGATGCATCACTCACCCCTGTTTCTCTGCAAAGCTCTCACTTGGGCTGCTGGAAGACTGGTCTGTCCATAGAGGATCCGCAATCCAGCAGCACCCTCTGGGCTTTACATGAGCTTTCCATCTGACACTTCTCTTGCAGCTTTGCATCTTTACCTGCTTAAACTACAAAATCCAGGGCTGCTGCCTGTAGGTTATTTTCTTGGTGCCAAAAGTTTACCTGGAATAATGTCTGGATTCTGGGTCTTATTCCAAGGTAGGCACCAGGTTCCTTGCTCTTAAACATCTAAATAGGAAGGCACCTAGGGAATTTAAGCTTCAATTTTATGCTAATTTCAGAGCTAATGGCAGTCTGCCATAGTTACCTATATTCTTTATAAGCCAGACCCTCTAATCATTAAAATGAATACAGTGTTAAGTTTTGAAATCCATAGTACAATAACATAATCTCATATTTTCCCAAATATTTTTCCTTATACATTTTTCTTAATCTTCAGCAAACTGTATAAAAATGGATTTGAGGATATCCACAGCCATGCCTTCAATGGGACCAAGCTGAATCAACTGTGAGTATGTTTCCCCTCTTCGGCAATTAAAAGAGCCATAGAATTGTACAAGAACCTAAGTTGGAAGGGACCTCGGAGATCATCTAGTCCAACTTTTCGTAGTAAAAGCAGGGCCTGGACAAGATTGTCTAACACCTTTTCTGGTCAAACCTTAGAAGTTCAGCTAGACCTTACTACTTTAGATAATAGTAGATTAGTAGATTAGTAGATAATAGCTAAAATGCAGTCAGAAGCTCATCATTCATCTTAAACTGCTTGTCTTAAATTTCATTATACCCATTAGAAAAGTCAATATATCAGTGTCGTAGAGACTCAGTTGTCAATCATGCACCATTTACTGACTTTCTTGAAACACTATCCCTTAGAAAGCTACAGTTTTTATAAGAAAAGCACTTCTTTTTTTAAATTAAAATTTAATAAATTCCTAAATTTAGCAGCAGCAGTGGAAAGCTTGAACCTCTAAACCAAACTCAGAAAACTGCCTTTTACACTTGGAAATGTCAGTGGGTTTTAAATCAATTGCACATGCCCTGGGACTAGCCTCATGGTTTTGGCAAAAATTTTGTTGTGTTTTTGTACACTGCTGCTGCAGTGAAGGAACCAGAATGGCTGTTCCTGATTTAAGTCAGAAGAAATTGGAAATGATCAGAATTAGGTGTAGATGCTAACAGTCTGATGGCATCAGTGGAGGGCAGGTTGGAGAAATACGAATGCTCTCAGACCAGGTGTTGCACAACCCCCACTGTGACAGGAGGAAGGATTGAGAGGAAACAGACAAGAAGAAATAATGGAAATAGAAGTGATTTCAAAATGCAGATGTAAAGACTTGTTGTTTCATTCCACAGAATTCTGAAGGACAACAGAAACCTCAAGCGGATACACAACGATGCCCTGCGAGGGGCCACGGGGCCAGATGTCCTGTAAGCATCAAAGCCCTCCTTCATCTAGTTGTGTAGATGTCCCGCATTAGCTGTGCTTCGCTACGCAGACTGCACACTTGATCTCCTACCCTCTCTACATCAAATGGAAACATACCAATAAGATGCCATGAAATTGCAGGGCATAAGACTCAGTTGGCACCACAACAAACACTTACCAGACAGTGTTAGCCATGACCTCTGCCCCATAGGGATTTGGGTGGCTTTAGTTATATTTGTGTCAGATCCTACTGATCCTCTCTCTGTGCGTCTATCCTGACGTTACTAAGTAACTTGTATTTTGCTAGGATGTGTATGTTTTTACAAGGTATTATTTTAGAATTTGGTTGTAAAGGTGAATGAGTTGATCACATGCTATAAGTAAGTGCTGAATAAAACATATTATCCTTCTCATGCTTTGTTAATCAAGTACGTACTAGAGGGCTGCACTGGCTGAAGCAACATGCAATAAAACCCCAGGGGTGGCTCTGTAAATTGCTCTCTGTGCCACATATGCCATTGCTTTCCTTTTATTGGGGCTTTGCAGTGCAGAGCATTACTAGCGTCACTCTCATAACTGTAGCTTTTTTTTCCCTGTTTAATGGCCTTACTCTGGCAACGTTCAGTCATGTAACTGGCCTTTCCTCATGCAAGCAAGCAGCCCCTCTGAACTTACTCCATGCCAAACTACTGAAGTTTGTCTTTGCAAGCATGGGAGACTCTTTTGTGTGTTTCAGTTGTAAACCATGTAATTAAAATATCTAGAACAAGGCCCGACATGGTAGGTTTTGACTTCCACCAGGATAAAGCCAGCCCCTTGCCTGTCTGGGCCTGCTGGGTTGCAGGGGAACACTCTGCTGTATCACACCCTACATCTCTGAGATGGTTGGGTGGCTTTGTGGATGTAGGCCTTCATGAAAAAACTGAGTCACTGCTATCTTATCTTCACACTTCGGTGGTGCTTTTATCTGTATGAAAAGAAACAAGAGTGCTCTCTGTTTTGTAGAGATATTTCTTCAACGGCACTGGAGTCCCTGCCTAGTTACGGGCTCGAGGCCATTCAGATCCTAAATGCAACATCATCATATTCACTGAAGAGGCTGCCAGCTCTGGATAAGTTCAGCAGTCTTCTGGAAGCTGTTCTAACGTATCCCAGTCACTGCTGTGCTTTTCGGAACTTGAGGACAGAAAAGTAAGTCCAAATAGCACACTGTTTTGCAGGACTTCAGAAACTCCAAAATGGCAGTCCTGCTTTGTTTAGCTGGCGGGGTTGGATTATTCTTGCTCCAGTGGCAAGGAAGCTCTGGAATGTAGCAAGGCCTCACTCCAAACAGATCCCTAAATCCAGGAGAGGTATTTCTAATCCTGTTACTGCAGAATTATGTCCCATCCATGATCTGCCAGCAGGGACATTATTCTAAGTCTGCTGAAAACTTGTATTTTTCTTGATATCTCAGTTAAAAAAGCCTTCTGGCGGTTGGAAGATACACTACAATCAAGAGTACTGCGTCCTAAAAATAATAATAATAAAAAAAAACCTGCAGCCTTCAGCTATGCAATTTATTTAATGCAGGTACTATGATGATCTTGTAGAAAAGGCAGGCTTTCAGTTTCTCACTGAAATAAGGACCTGACACAAGCCAGCAGAAAGAAGCTACAGTCAGCTTAGCACCAGGCCTTTCAGATGACAGCAGCAGACAGCATCGTTCTCCCTACTTCACAGCTGGAAACTGTGGCACAGAGAGCATTTCCCATCCACTAATTTGGCGCAGTTAATTTGAGACAACTGGAGTTAAATTTTCAGCATTTTTGCTTCAAATAAATCAACTTGCAGTTGGCTGTAGTCAGCCAAAGCAACTCCAGATGAGTTTAGTTATGAGCTATGAGGATTCCACGCTTCTCACCTATTTCACATGAGGTCTGCAGTAAAGATGTGTACTAAGCAGCAAGTTGTGAGGTGTCTGATTAGCGTGACCTGCAGACGGTCACATCAGGGCTGCGTTGCAAGGATAGGAATAGAATCCAAATCTTCAGGGTAAAATTAGGGGTAATGCTATGCTTTCTCCTCATTTCAGTAAGTGGTTTCTGCTTCTACAAGAATAAAGCAAAGATCCTATAGTCAAGTGTTTCCAACGCTACCAAATGCTGATTCAGTCCTGGTGCAAATCTCTCAGTGTGCTGTACACAGAGGCAACTCTGGGACAAAAAATGTTTTATTCATTCTGACTTTAAAATTACCATTGCACATATGCGAAAAGGGACCAAAGTAGTTGCAAAGATAACTGTGTTCCTCATGTTTATTAATTTTCAGATGCTTGGCCTTGTAACATATCATCATGCTCCGTAAAAATAGAGGTGCTCTAGGAAGTCACTTTCTTATATTCAGTGACTGTTTTCTTAAGTCAGCTTTGAAAAATCAAATCTGCAAATTAGGAAACTAGACTGTGCTCCTAACTGGCATCAAAATTGTTCAGGTGACTGCTGATGTGTTACGTACCTGCACAGCCCTGACCTCTGGAAAAACTCACACAAGCAGCACACTATTATTTTCTATGTAGTCTGCAGCTATAAAGGAATGAGAGGCACATCTCTGTTTTCCTTGTCATTTACTGATGACAACAGGAGACCACAGAGACTGAGACCTTCTAGTTTAACCAGGGAAGACTCTTCCTGTGGTTATGTATTCTAATGACCGTGCAACACAGCCTGTTTCTGTCTCCTTCTAACCCCTTACCTTGCCCTGAGCTCTATCTGCAGTCACCTTGTCTCATACATTTTTACTACCCCTGCCCATTCCTTCACCACCTGTGGACTGCACTGTGTTAGCAGTGAGACTTGGTGACAAGGTCTAAAGTCTATCTGACTCCACAAACAGATCCACCTAAGTCACAGACATCAGGCAAATGAAGTCCTCAAAACAAATATTCTTGAGATTTCTGGGCTGAATGGGGGAAAACACAACCAGCTATAAAGCATCTTCAAAAAATTACAAGAAAAGCAACTTCTTTGTAAGCATCATATTTGGATTAAAAATGGTACCTTAAAACCTTATTTCTTTTGTTATACATAGCACTCTCTGTAAGTTTCCATGTGCCTGATTCTCTTAAGGGTACACAGTAGAGTACCTGGCCCATAACTTTAAAAGCCTCAGAACCAGAGATTTTGCCCAGTATGTGGTCTTTCAACTTGTTCTTTTCAAGGTAAGCCTCCCAGCATTTGTTAATAGATGCACTTCTCCAGAAGCAGCCTAACTGCTGCTGTTCGTACTGGTGGAGAAATCATCCCAATACAATACAGTATAAACGCAAAACATTTCTTTTACTTACAGCTCGTGTTATTTCACTACAATGAGTAAATCATAAACAATAAGCAAGCTGAAAGACCATCCCTATACCCCCCATGAGGTACTGCCCACTGACATTTTAACATTTTAAACCTTCCCTCCCTACTTTCAGCGGTCTGCATGAATGTCTCCACTGTGAGAGCCCAATTCCAGATTACCTTAAATGTCTATGAAGATCAGTTGCAAGGAAGATGAGAATTTTGCCAAAATCCAGACTGAAACTCAACTTTCTTTTCCATCCTCGTTTCAGACAAAATTCCTTGCTTTCCATTTTTGACAACTTCTCCAAACAGTGTGAAAGCACAATGAGGAAACCATCTAGGGAAATACTGTAAGTACCACTCTGCATACAGCAGCTGGAAATAGCAAATTTGGACCCTCCCCTCCTGCTACTCGTGTTTTTTCTAGAACAGCATGTTGTTTTTTCTTTCCAATTCAGTTACCCTTACAAGTTGCACAGTGGTAATTTTACTATCATTAAACCAAAATTTGTGATTTTGATGTTCAAAAGGCTTAAAAAAAAAAAAAAACAAAAAAAAAAAAAAAACATGGGCTTTACTCACTCCAGCTTCTCTTCTAAATTCTTTAAAGCCTCTCGAAACACTGATTAAGTATTTAACAAAGTTAAGGGCCTACTTGGAGACTTTTCAGGCCCAGAGATAATTGTAGGGTTCTGTTTGATCCGCAGAAGAGCTGCCATTGTTAATTCTTCTTGCTTATCTATACAATACTTAGAAGATTGGGCCATCATTTGGGCCATAGATTTTCATGGTACAAAGAGAGTCCCTTAGTTAGAAGTTTGGGTAAGCCCATGCAATTTGTTTACCTCTTCTGTCCATATCGTCATAGTTCTAATAATATCCTTATGCTATTTTAGTCTGATTCTTTAACTATCTGATAAAGCTATATGCATCAAGCCTGTAGTCCATCAATAGAAGTGCTACTATCATTTGAACTGCACTCTACTGGCATCATGAAAAAGATGCCTAAATTACAAGGCAATCGAGATAAAATACTTAAAAATTAGTAAGTTGTATAAGAAAGCATTCCTATGGATGTAACCGTGACTTCTGTGGCTCTCCAAATATGCTACCTAAACTAAAGGCATCCTTACAGGGCTTCATTGTATGTAAACATCCTGTAGAAACAAGTCTAGGAAGTGTTTTAAAACAACTAATTTGTTGTATTTTTATAAAAGGGTGCGAGCAACATGTAACAAATAGTTCACTTCTGTTTGGGGGGTTTGTTATTTTAATAGCTACAGAGATGACTCTTACAACACATCGCTGTGGTCAGCAGAAAAGAACATGTACGCGCTTGCAGCAGATGAAGAAACTTTTCCTTACAGCTACTCAGACATGTTTGATGATAGTGAAATGACCGGCTTTGAGTTCGAGTATGACTTTTGTCAGCCTAAGATCCTGACGTGCACTCCGGAACCAGACGCGTTTAATCCCTGTGAAGACATCCTGGGATACAGCTTCCTCAGGGTGCTGATCTGGTTCATAAACATCCTCGCCATTGCTGGCAATTTCACTGTGCTCCTCGTCCTCACAACCAGCCATTACAAGCTCACAGTTCCCCGCTTCCTCATGTGCAACCTCTCCTTTGCTGACTTCTGCATGGGACTCTACTTGCTGCTCATCGCTTCAGTCGATGCCCAGACGAGCGGCCAGTACTACAACCATGCCATAGACTGGCAGACCGGCAGCGGCTGCAGCACTGCCGGCTTCTTCACCGTCTTTGCGAGCGAGCTGTCCGTGTACACACTGACCGTGATCACCATCGAGAGGTGGCACACAATCACCTACGCCATGCAGCTGGACCGCAAGCTGCGGCTGCGGCACGCCGTGCCCATCATGCTCGGTGGCTGGGTGTTCTCCATCCTGATCGCGGTGCTGCCGCTGCTGGGGGTCAGCAGCTACATGAAGGTCAGCATTTGTTTGCCCATGGATATCGAAACAGGTCTTTCCCAAGCCTATATACTGCTCATCTTGGTGCTCAATGTTGTAGCCTTCATTGTCATTTGTGCTTGTTACATCAAGATATACATAGCTGTCCAGAACCCGGAGCTGGTAGCTGCCAATAAAGATACCAAAGTTGCCAAGAGAATGGCCATACTCATCTTCACGGATTTCACCTGCATGGCCCCTATTTCCTTCTTTGCCATCTCCGCTGCCTTTAAGGTGCCTCTCATCACAGTGACAAACTCCAAGATCTTGTTGGTTTTATTTTACCCGGTCAACTCCTGCGCAAACCCATTTCTGTACGCGATTTTCACCAAAGCATTTCAAAGGGATTTCTTTCTGCTGATGAGCAAGCTTGGCTGCTGTAAGAGCCGAGCGGAGCTTTACCGGATGAACTATTTCTCTGCTTATGCCTCCAACTGCAAAAATGGTGGCTCAGCCCCAGGCCCCAGCAAGGCCTCACAAGCACTGCTGCTTCTGTCAGCACTAGAGAAGCCGTACAAGACACGACGCCCTACAAAAAAAAGTCAACTGGAGCGCCAGTAGATGCAGCACCTCACAGTGCCGGCCGTAATTGTTTCAGTGACCAGGGATTATCTTACAGTATCTTAAACATCTCACAATAAATAAAAACACAAGTAAATAATTCTTATGCAACAACGCTGTTCTGAGGTTCAAAGTGGTATTTTCCCTTTTCTTCTGTTGTAATGATAGGTATGGAAGGTGATTATTAGGTGAAACACTGCTTCAGGGGGACTGGGGGAGTCCAGTAGTCAAGGTGCTCTTGAAGTTAATGTGTACTGCAGTGACTGCAGTCTGCTCCTTTCTTTCCAGATCTACTTCCTTGTGGTATTTAAAGCCCGTCTGCTACCTTTTGTGCCTTCTTTTTTCACTCCTATTAGCTATGCTGGCATTGTTGGGTTAAAGAAAGGGCACTAAACTAGATGCCTCCCTTCATTTCATCAACAGAAACTTCCAATTACACAGCCACATACACCCAGTTGAAGAACAGTGTTCATCAAGCAGTGTTGTAAAGATGTCACCAAGGAGGAGTTGACCTGCTGAACCTCTGTTACTAGCAATTTCACAGATTACATTAGATCTCAGTCAGTTTGTAAGTCATTTACTTTAAAATAAAAAATAGCCCATATGCAGCCACGCATGATCTGGAAATTGACAGAGATGCAATAGCTGCAGAACACCAAGTACTGTATTTTGTGTATCATACATACACACACATGAATCACATAAACTGTGAAGCCCCCCTCTCAGCAGCAGGATAGCTGCTGCCTACACAGGCAAATAGCTGTTCCCTGTTTTCTCTCCAGGGACAATCTCATGCATTATTTACATCTGCCCTGCCTTCAGTGTCACTGGTGCCAGTGGCATTCAGGATGCTCTAGGGACTCCTCAGCACTCACATTCCAACCCCACTCCCAGCTGACAAAGCAGAGTACTTTTCAGTGACTGTTTTTCCACTGAAATCTTTCTTCATTTTCCACCACACATTGTCTGATGCTAAGGAGATCCAGATTTGTGGCTGCATTCCTAATTCAAGTAAGAATTGAGCATTCCTTTGTTACTGCAGCGTTACAAAGGGGCTTAGTTATGGGCTCTGCAAGGAAAGCTCACAGTTCTGTGGACAGAAAGAGGTGCAATAGCTACAGGCTGCTGCTCAAGCCTCTTCTTAGGTTACTTATCCTTGACAGATTGGATGCACTTTCTCTAATGGGAGGAGCACATTACAGTGTCAGCAAACCAATCTGGTAGCTTGAGACCTACATATGGCAGTTTGTTTCACAGAAGGTAAAGTAAACGTGGTTTATCTGGGCTTGTGATCAAAGTTTTAGTGTCTTAGATCACATTCTGTAGATGAGACCCACAATACCTGAAGGCAGATCCCCAGATGGTATAATATGCACCTCCCTTGCAGTCAGCAGAGAAGTGCAGCACCGTCTGTGCTAACTCCAGAACAGGCCCAGTCCAACAGTTCTTGATGGCCACTGAAAGTGTAGACTGTGATGTAAGAAAACGTGTTTGTTATGATCACTTTAAACCCCTTACATTTTCTTTCAAGTCTGTGACAACAACAGTATGAAAATCTGTGTTCCAAAGCACACCTCGTTGCCACAACACAGCACTGCAAATTAAATTTGCTTCACATCAATGACAGTGATTCTTTGTGGTATTGAATGGCTTAGCATTAGCTTATAATTGTGGTAATTAGAAATAACATCTCTGACCCTCCCTTACCTTCAGCTTAATGCCATGATTTCAGTCAGTAGAAGAGGTCTGTGCATAAGCATAACTGTACTCATGAGCATTTGACACACAGGGGGAATAAAGCAGGATAGAGAAGTGAAAGAGACTTACAATTCTGTGGTTTAGCAATTGGTAGGAATTCCACATGAAATACCTCTTTATATGTACCAGATGCTGACCTTAGCAGATGAAGAAATAGGCGTACTGCAGGATATTTACCTAAAAAAGGGACTGGAAAAAATACTAGGGGAAAAAAATAGGACAAGGCAAAACAATGTCTTGAGTGGGCATCAACTGATTTACTTACATTGCATTTCAACTGGATGAAAGCTCACTTATATACATTAAATTTTTCAATACATAGAAACTAGCAAGCAAGTAAAAGCAACACTTTCAATAAAGATTTAGACTCACATACAAGTTACATGCTATTCTATCGTATTGTTCTTGGTAAACTTCCCTTCTTAGTAGTGTAAAGTTTTAGACAGCCATTTACTGAAGTACCTTCAATGGCCATCACTGGTATTACATACTTCATCCTATCTGCAGGAAAGCGTTAGCTAAACTGTAAGTGGTGGCAACCAAAAGCATTGATATGATGAACTATTAAGATCAAAAACACTCCAATCTGATTACTCCTCAAGGCATAGACTAAAGTAATTAGCCAACTGAGCTTACATTTTAATAAGGAACAGTTTTTTCCAGTATAAAAATTCCTAACTTCTGGTATTTTTAGTTAGCTGTAAATATTTCATTCAAAGCTGTTATGTCTTCGCCAATGTTCATTCAAGAACACTGGAAACAAAGAGCAATTCTTATGTGGTTGGATGAAGGAAAATGGAAGCACACCCTTGTGCAGCAGCAGAAGCAGCCCACACAAACAGGCTACAGCTCTGCACTGGGAAAACCACTGCAGGCACTCCCAAGGAATATCTGCAGAATAGTTCAGCAGGAGCTAGAAAACTGGCAATGATACATATTCAGTAGCCATTTTCTCACATATGTCAAAGGTTGTGATAGCAACAGCAAAACCCTACTCTAATCCATAAAATCCATATATTTGATAACTCAGGAAGACACTGGATGGGCTCCATATTAAGGTTCCTTTATATCAAGAAAGTACTGGGTTAGAAAATGCAACTGAATGAAAATTAAGGGGATGCTCAGTGGCATAGGTAAGCAGTCTTCAGTATCCCTTTTGATTCAGGTCAGCTTTAGCCAGAAATAACAGCCATATGTATGTCTGTGTATAGATATTTATATATATATATATACATATATATATATATATATATATGTACAGTCAGCAAAGCTTCAGGATGAAAGATAGAAAAGAGTCCTTTTTTATTTTAATAGCTCTTGGTACATGTGGTCTGAGAGAAGCAAAAGAGGATGAAAAAATACCATCAACCCATAAATCTTAAAAGAAGTTTGGGAAGATGGTATTTGGGAAGATGGTATTTAAAATGTACTTTTAATTCCAAATGAACAATTTATATAATAAACTTCGTATGTGGATTGCACAGTTTGCAGCAAGCTGTCAAACAAACAAGCAAACAAAAAATCCCTTGCAAAAACATTGAAGTATGAGAAACATTTCAAGAACTGAATACAAAAGCAGATTAGGGTAACAGAACACATGGTAATTACAAATTGGGAAAGCTTAGATGAGGTAGAAGAGAATCATTTCCTACTCCAATATAAACATCCTGCACATCTCAGCACCCAATCACAGGTGAACAGGTGCCATAAGGTGCTGAGAGCTTTGACTCCTCACCTTCATGTAGAAGCAGTCTTTAACAACACAATCAGAAAGACACAGAAGAAGCTGCCCATCTTTAAAACTAGCTGAAAATCTGGAGCTCATCAGCCACTTCCTTTTTCAGTAACTAACAAAAAGTGGCCCTATTTTCAGTAGAAACATTCAGGTACTGAAAGGTGCTAGCTGAGTGGTGCACATCCAGTCATATCCCGTAGGATTGCGTGTCCTGTGCTGCACTACCTCTGCTTCCAGTCTTGTTCAGACCAGAGAAGAGAAGGCACTGGGGAGACCTTAGAGTGGCCTTTCAGTACCTCAACAGGACCTACAAGAAAGTCAGAGAGGGACTCTTTATCAGGGAGCATTACAACAACGGGTAATGGCTTTAAACTAAAGGAGGGTAGGGTTAGATTAGATAACAGGAAGAAATTCTTTACTGTGAGGGTGGTGAGGTACTGGACCAGGTTGCACAGAGAAATTGTTGACATCCCCTCCCTGCAAGCATTCAAAGCTGGGTTGAACGGGCTTTGAGCAACCTGATCTAGTGGAAGGTGTCCCTGCCCATGGCAGGGGGACAGAATTAGATGATTCTAGTGATACCTGTGCTGCCAAGTTGAAGGTGGTACCACAGATCATAACCTATGCATTTCTGGAGCATCAACACTTCAGAGCCTGTAAAAGTGCTGAAATCTACAAGCATCTATCATGCGGGAAGAGCTACATTTCCTGCACATTCATGGGTCTGACGTATAGCATCAGTCCAGCTACAAGTCAGCTGAACAGGGAAAAAGAAATTATACACCATAACATTTAAACCATTCTGGACACACAACTCTTTGCATACCACCCGCAATATCCATAGAAAGACAAAAGAAATGCCACATTCAGGCCTTCTAGTTAAGTGTTCCTTCTTAGGGAGTGGACACCAGCAGGCAAGCCCAAAATAACATGCAGTAACCTCAAAAGGTAGTTAAACACATACCTCCTGAAGGAATCATCTCATGCTATCAGCACAAAGGTTTCTACCATGATGAACAATGGTTGGTTTTCTTCCCATGTTCCCCATGTTCTATCCAACTCTCTCCTTTACTTCCCTTCTCTTCTCAAGGTTTTGGCATCCTCCCAGTGAGTAGAGAGAACCAAAATGTGTCACACTGTCTTCCTTCAGCAGATGCAGCCAGGAGAGAGGGTTGCCAGACCCCATGAGAGGCACCTGCCCCTGTAGCAGGATGATCCTCTTCTGAGTCAGCCTGGCCTTACCCTTTAACTTGTGATGTTGCCCTAGAAGGAACGGGAGATAGCTAGAAGAAAGCTACAGGCAAAAGGGGCTGGGGCCTGGGCCCAAATCGTGCTGAACTTCTTTTTTAATCTGTTTTTAGAGGAAGAAACAACAAGAAAATGCGCAAGGCTGCTGGAAATGCAGTTCCCACAGCAGGGTGAGCTATTGTCACAGGTGTGACTTCTGCACATTTCTCTAAGCAAAGTTAGATTTAGGGAAGACAAAAAACCACTACGAGAAATGTATGAGATGACATTTTATTATTATGCACAAATTTGTATCATTCACAGCCTACTGGTCTGTAGTCATAGAAGGCAGTGGATACGCACAGAACTGAAGTTAAATGACTTCACATTGACAGTGAAAATAAATCACATTCTAATGTTAAATCACACTATTCATTGCATCTCAGCAGACATAGAAGGTATAGAATAAACAATAATAGTTCTCATGTACTGAGCTGAAGAGGCTTCTGCCCCCATTTCCTGACTTGCATATAAAGTGCCCGCCTTTAAGCTGAAGCCAAAAAAAAAAAAAAAAACAACACAAAGTAACAACAAAAAAGCAAGGGATAGGAAGGAAAATAAGGAAAACTAAATAGCTAGAATAGCCAGAAGTTTCAGGCTTGCATAGGTATTAAGCTTTTTTATTTTTTTTTTTTTTGGAACTTTCTTTGAAAATAAGTATCACTTACAACTGTGTAATTTTATATTTCAAGTCATACTTCAGCTCTTATTTAAAAAAAATGGAATTGAAATTTACTTAAATACAAACATTTGGTATTCCATGACTTTCTTGGACTGCTAACAGTCAATGTTCTAGTCTTTACAGCTATTCACTCCAACAATGCTTCTTTAGTGGAAAAGTAATGAAATAAGAAAACAGCAAAGCAAATGAGCAGGTAACAATACAGTGTTTTAATTTGCATGTATTAAGAACACAGATTTTACATATTTTTTTTGCAAATTCAGCCTTTTCCTTTTTAAATGACAAAATAGGAGGTCCAGTTGCTTCACAGATGGTTAGTAAGGGAATACGGCCGCAATTCTGAAGTACATACTTCGGTGACATTTCACCACTCTGCATCTCCAATGGCTTTTGCAAAAACATAGTCCTTACCCTCAAAGGACATCACTCCATCCTTTAAGTAGAACTTCCATTTGTTCTTACTTCGATGTATCTGATGAAATAATTAAATCAATACCCCCCCCCCAAAAAAAAAAATAAGATTAGACCTTAAAAAAGGGAGCTTTTAAGCATAACTTGGTTTAAAAAAAGTTTTTCCTTTAAAATTCTGAAAGCTCAAAACATGCAAGACTTTCTCTGAACACAGCACAAATACTCAATAGAGGCAGCAGATTTCAGTTGTATATGCCAGATTCTTTGGCCTCTCAAGGGAGCAACTTCCTGAATCTTACTCTTGTCACATTCGAGTTTTCCCATCTCCCTTTAAAAAACATTAATTACATAAAACATCCCTCTTACACCCTCACCCACATCCCTGCAAGGCAAAAGTAGCTGTGTGAAACCTTACACCAGCTGGAAAACAAGGTAATAATGGAACAATTTGATTATCGTACCACTCCCAAAACACACTGCACCTTGCAAATATCAAATATGTATGGTTTAACTGAAATGCAGTCATTTCCTTTTCCCATATGCAATGCAATACTGCATACACAGGTATGTAAGGATAAGGCTAGAAACATGGAAACATTGCTCAAAAGCAAATACTGCCATACAAAACAGTAAGAAAGAACGTGCGTATTATTTCTTATTGAAGTCCTGTAAAACAATCTATACTACAGAAAGTTTATGTTTAATACTGAAAGAAGGAATTTTAAACAGCTCTAACAATTCCTTGGGTTTTAAGCATCAGCCTATCTCCACATTCAGGAAATAAGGGTAAAAGGATTAAAGATGACAATCATTTTGCCTTTGGCATTCTTTTATAGCTAACTGTGTAATTTAACAAGTAACTATTTCCATCTACTAGACCTACTTGTTTTTATTAAATTTATATAGAAAGGGGAAGTTACCAACATTTCCCCGACTTCTGTAACAGCCAATCTTCAGTGAAATCTGGTATTAAAATTTCCTATAGACATGCCCAGAATTGAACTTACTAGTTTTAAATTTTTTTTTCAACTCATTACAGACAAAACTTGCTATAGATAGCAACATCCAGTACCTGTAGCATCCATAACATCAAACTAAGTTACAATGCTTGAAAGTTTTGTGCAACTTTTCAATACAATACACACTGTGGCTCAATTTCAGATGCATTTTCCCCACACATCCCTGCAGCTACATTTTCCAAAATAACAAGCTTCAGAAACATTCAATCTGTTACACTTGAGTAAAGACAATTTTCTCAGCAGCCCACTGTTTCCTAAAGCACAGACCCCTTTAAGGCAGACCTAGTTGAACATGCAAAAAAAATTACTAGTCTCTTCCGAAAGCATAAAAGCAAAGTCTCTTTTTTTTGGAAACTATTAGACATATTTTTCCACATTTGCTTTCAAAATAAGATGCGCACTTTGTATTGTCAAGTTTTAAGCTATAAACACGCAAGTGCCTAAAACATACCTAGTACTTAATTTGATCTCTGAGAATTCAAAACAAGGTTAAATTTTAACATTAAAATAAAGCAGGACTAAATGACCCTTAGTGACTGTTTGGCTTTTCAGGTTACAGGATTCTGGTAGGACAGTCTTTCAGGAAGCATTTCAAAGACAAAAGATAGTACACACACCTTTTCCTATTCCCTCTTAATTCATGGGCAAAGATGCACCTATACTTCAATGAAGCTGTTCACATAACTTAAAAAAATCAGGAAATGCATAAGCTTTTGCAACTTTACAAGTCTTAATTTTGAAAGATTTGGCCCCTTTCTCTTTATGAACCCTTTAATTGTCCTCATTTCAAAAAATAGCATGTAAGTCTTTGGAGTACTGTCAGCTAAACACATAATTTAAACAATTATTACAGCATTCGTTTTTCTTTAAAAGATACTGACAGCAGTCCAGATATGGATTTGCTGAAGATACTATTTATAATGATTAAGGGACAAAGATAAAACTACATACTGTACCTTGTCATACTGACAAACTATCACGTTGTCGGTGTCAAACAAGTCTGAAACATCCTGTTCACTGACATCATCATCAGAATTTAATGGGTCCTAGAGTTTAAAAATGCATTTAAGAAGTATTTTATACATTCTTGCAAAATAGTGTTGAATAACTTCACATTAAACAATAACAATAAAAGGTTAACACCAAAAAAATCAAGACTTAGAATCTATGTTCCACAGGGCTGACTTAGAAGCATCTTTACATGCTTATGTTCTCAAAAACATCCCTCCAAAACAAACAAATACAAACCACCACAAAAAGAAAAAAGTCAAAATAAAGCAGAACTCCTAAATGCCAAAGCTGGCCCCGGTAACTGGAATGCTCATCAACTGTCCACACTCTGTAAGTTAATTATCTTGCGAACATCAAGGACGCTAATCCCCTGTGGTTCTTCAGAAGGAATAATGCAACTAGATTTGTATCTGGATCTTAGTTAAAAGAACTCAATTCCACTGAGGTCAGGGTTTCACCAGAGAACTTTAATGCTGGTGATTAAGTATTTTAAGTGATCCAATAAACAAATGATCTCATTCATTTGTTCATGCTCCTCATAACGAGCCCTATAATTCCTCAGTGGCCTCTCCTCTTGAGAGAGATACGTAACCTAACTACGCTCTCTGCATTAAACTTAGCAGGAGCTGTTCTGGGTCCAACAATTCAGTATTCAAGGTAGATATGGTATTGTAACGTGCTTCACAAGGCTTGAAAGTAAATTACCTCCTCAACAATGTCTATTTGGGACTCTTCATTATCACAGCTGCTGCTACTAGAACCCATGTTTGAAATACTGTCACCTTCTTCATCCTCTCCTTCGTCCTCATCCTCCAGAACTTTTAGATCCTCTGATTCAATAATACCAATGAATTCGTTCTCTTCTGTGTCTTTTGTGTGTGGTATTTCTTCCTTGGGAGAAGTGTCACCGGTTCCATCTAGCTGAATTATGCCTTCAATGTCACTGCAGATATCCTTCTCCGATCGTAAATTAGATTCCACCTGCTCAGTAGGTTCCAGCTGACAACAATAAAAAAGACCAGAGATGGCTGGTGAGTTAACACCACATAGCTTTCATTGTTCAGTACAAAGCCTGAGATTTTTGTTTAATAAAGCAACAAGATTCAGGGCACTTAAGTGGGAGTTTCAAATCCTGGACTACTTGTAAACCCTGAGTATGTTTGAAAAATCTTGTTCTCACACCTACCTTGAATGGAATCCATGTCAAATATTCATTCCCTCAGTAATACAGAAATACGTTCTCTTAGATTTTTCTTTAAACACTATTGTACTTGACTTCTTTAGAAGATGATGTTCAAACTGGCCTCCAGAACTTTTAAGAAAATTCAAATAACTTAAAAACTATTTCTTATTTTAGAGTAAAAACAAGATGAATCATTTTCTTTCCCTCAAATCAAAGTGCTCTGTTTAAATACAACATAAAAAGTTGAGAATAAATACCTCAGTACTTCAAGTTACTGTTCTAAAAAAGCATTAGAATTCCAAAACAGGAAGTTCACAGGAGCATAAAAGAGCTTTAAGCTTTCAGTGATCTTAGGTTTCTCATTAAATCTTTATTGGAGCACTACATTCACATCCACGTACACTTTCTAATTCAAGAAAGTTAACACTTTTTTGATCTTCCATTCTTCCTACAAACAGTCTTCATCATCCTGCCCAAGCATAGATAAGCAACATAAGATGCTTTCTATTTACAGTCATTTTCCATTACTGTTAATAAATTTGTATTTAATGAATTTGCCTCGGTATCATATAAGCACTACAATTCAAAATCAGCACACCAGCCTCAAGTTATATTTGCAAATGATTTATGGAATGTAGAAGGAAAGGAAATACATTTCTTTCCAGCAGATTTTCACTTACGGAATCTGACTTTTCATACTCAGTATGGGCTCTCAATATAAGTTAATTGCTCTTCACATGTTATGAGTTAAAATTAATCCCTGTTGACATTCCAAAAGCAATTTTACAACTGGCCAGTATCCACAAGCAGATTCAGCATCAAAATGACATGGCAGTTCTCAAAGCATCATTGATGCTTGCTCAGAGGCAAACACCAATTATCTCAAAAAATAGACTATAAATCTGTGAATGCATTGTATCTATCCAACACACCCACAGTGTTTTTCAGATTGACGTATCCAATCCAAATATTTCAACATTTGCAACCAAAATTTAAATATAAAAATAAGCAGTCAGCTACTGCTCTTCAAAACAATCTCAAGAGTGAACTTTAGAATGAGGATTTGTATCATCATTCATAGGTACTACTTATAGACGTCTTTGATCACATCACTTACAAAACTTGTTCTTCAAACAACCATCTACAACAGCTGTATTTTCACCAGATAAGAAATAAAAAGGTCCTACCTCGTCAGTGGGAGCAATGGTGTCCTCATCTTTCAAAACAGTGTCATCATCCAAACTTTTGCCCATGATAATCATCTCAATGATATCATCAGACACCTGCTGTTGTAGTGATTCCTGAGGCTCAGTGTCTAACTGCCCCTCCACGTCCAGCAGCACACTGCTTGAGTTGTCTGCCTCAACAAATTCAGAAGGAGAGAACACTTCAGAGTATTCTGAATTAAACACAGGTGTATGAAGACCGCCATGCTGGGATTTCTCTGTAGACTCTTCATGTTGATTCAGCGCTACATTAGGTGCGATTTGCTGCTGACTCTCTGTAGGCTGCTGAACCAATGCAGTACTGGTAGAGTTTTCTACGTGTTTATTTTCCGTGACACCTGGTTGAACTGCCACAGTCTGTTGGACAGCAGTCTTCTGAGTTTGCAGTATGTCGGCAGCTGCCTGGACAGGAGGTACATTCACCGGTGCAACACTGGCCACATTGGTGTGCAGAACTGAAGGTTGCCCAACTGACTGAAATATCTGCTGAACTTGCAGAATACTTGCATCTCCTTGGCCCTGTGTAACCATAACAGGAACGTTTACCTTGTAAAGCTGCCCTACAAAGAGAAGGATGAAAAGCTGCTTCAGCAAGTTGAACTACAGATGCATCTAGGCCAGCGTCCTGTTACAGCCAAGAGGAAAAAAAAAATAAAAAAATCAGGCAAACTATGAAGAAAAATGATGTTTTCAAAGTAGTACTTTCCCAAGCACACTTTCAGCCAATTAGAAGTTAAAAAAAAAAAAAAAAACTTGCTTTAAATTTGTTAACATGTCATTTCAGAAACAAGAAAGTACAAGATGAAAGAGTAAACTGTTCTCCAACTCCATGGACAGTTCATTCTTTTGAGGGCATCCCCACTAAAATATAGATAGTCTTAAACGTAAGACTCCTAGTTTATCTGTCTTCTTGTACAAAGAGGACTCCAAATACTGAATCCTTAATTATTACCATCAGTGTTAGAATTAAGATGCCAGAGCTAGTTTGCCAAATTAATTTATTCTTTTCTCCACACATTTGCTTACACATACAGTCATTGATATCAGCCTACAGCTTTCAAAACCTTAGAAGTTATACCTGAAATAGACATTTAGGACATTACTGTTTTTTTTTTTTTTTTTTTTTTTTTAAAAAAAAAAAAAAAAAAGAACAGCTGTTTAAGGAAAAAGTCAATCTATGACTGAAGTAAGCCATCCATTCAAACTCCAACCAATACAAGCAAGATTTTGTATGGCCAATTTCATCCGCAAAAGACGGTGAGCAAAAAGGGTGATGGGTGGTTACATTTTATTTGAATATAAAAATCAATTTGATTCTGAAGCACCAGAATGTCTTTGTCAGTTTAAAACGTGAAAAGACTACCCTTCATACAGGGCTAGGAGATATCTATGCCTGGATTGACAAAGGAACACATTTGCCAGCAGCTGTAAAATAAAAAAAATGGCATCACCTGGCAGCCCACATTAACTAATGCTGCAAGTGTACACAAGTGACACACCAACTAATCAGTGTAATTACTTCCTCCATGCAGTAATTACACACTACAAAGGAGGAGGATAAGTGGCTCCACCCACCTTTACTACACATTTGTTTTATCTACTGCACTTAGAACCATCCTTCAATATTCACATCAGTCAGTGAATGCACTGTAACATTTTAGGTCTCCTCTTTCATCTTACCAGATGTTGTCTGTAGTGTCATTCCAGCTGGTACGTGTATAGGAAAAGCAATACCCGAAGGGAGAGTAAGAGTTGCACCTGGTCGTGAAGCACCCTAGATACACAAGAACTTTGTTAAGTAGCAGTGCATACCTTATTCTATGAGGGCCCTAAATGTCACATTTAGCATACCCAGAAAGGGGCCCCTTTGCGATCATCTCTACTGAAGAGTTGCTTCAGACTGTTGATAATATAGGCAAATAAGAGTACTCTGTAATTGCAAGGATGATGATTGGCCCCAAGTGCTTTATATTTTCAAGTTATCACATCCTCCTTGAATTAAGAACTTTCCTGTAGCCCCTCAAAGAGCACACCATCCAAAGTATCATCCAAAATGATACTCTTCCACTCAGAGCCACTTTTACCTAAGCTTATGCATTATTCCACACAGTACTGGCTCCTTGCCTAGGCCTATGAAGACACTTCACATCATTCTCTTTCTCTCCTGGAAAGAAAAGCGTTGAATATAAGACGCCCTTTCTAACTAGCTGTTCCAGGGAAACCCAAATTTAAAATCAGGGAACTTGCATGTTACACAGAGACCTTCCCAATATTATATTTCAGCTTGGCAAGGCAGTTAGCTGGAGGCTCAGGAGGCACTCAGATTCATCAAGCTCTTACAATACATCCTTTACTGTATTGTATCCCCACACCCAACTCTGCTCTGCCAACAGTTCAGAACCCATCACTCCAAAAACACTCACTTTCATCTGGATGATTTCTATTCCTCACAGATAACACTGCTTCCAACTTCATTAGTGCTGGCATTTCCCAACTACACATTATTTTAACATCCAGTAATAATAATACTAATAATAGTAAAAGATGCCTACACACACATTTCCACTTCTTCCAACCTCTGGGCTAAGTTCATGCAGCCACATTTTCCAACACTATTATGGCTGCACTGCTTACAAAATTGCCCTTTTTTTATTATTATTATTTTTGACTGCTCACACAGCAGTAGCAGAGTTTGAGCACTCCTTCTGTGGACTCTTAGCTTTTGTATCTCTTAGCTTTATGTTTTAATCAAATTAAAAAAAATCAAACACACTGCATTTCCTCAGCTGTGTATTCTCCCTCAGCAGACTCCTGGTCCCTTGTCTACGACACCATGTTCGACAGGTATAACAGTCAGGAGGAATGCTAACTTTTTCAGTCCCTAAATATTGTCCTAAAGCACCCATACACTAAAAAGAAAAAAATAAAGAAAGTGAAGAGAAACCCTTAATGCATCCCTCAAGCCTGTGAAAAATGGACAAACTTAATCATTTTAAAAATTCAGAACAATAGCACTGGAAATAGGAATTCACTGCATCTACTTACCAGGCCTGCTGCCGTGAAATGCTGTATACCTCTGCCAGCTGGGATGACTAAGGAAGCTATTTTTAAAAAAAATTACAAAAACATGTGCATCTCAGAAATAGTTGATCATGGAGTAATTTACAGCATGCAGTCCTGAAACTAAAGCTGTCTAACTTCAGCTCAGACTCATTAGATCAACATTAAGTAAGCACATCTAGGTAAGGCTACTAAATATACTTCCTTTTATGTTGCTTCAGAGCTTATGCTGTACTCAGGGCAGGGATTATACCCTGAATTTATGAAACCTGCATTCTGTTAAAAGTTGGAGTTTTTGTTGTTTCAAATATTTATCTGTTTGATCTGCTTAATAAGTTGTATTGTGAAATCTAAGTACGCCATTTTCTATTTAATAATATGACCAAGAACACATGTAAAATACACTGCCTTGCCAACAAGAGGGAAACGTTTGAGCAGTTTTCCACTCCAGTACAAAACCAATATTGATAACAGCAGGCACGGTAGGATGGATTTTCAAAAGCATTGCATACTGACTTCATCGAGGAAAGACTAAACCAAGGAGAAAGCTTTTGCAAGCTTCAGAAAGAAAAGAATGTAGGTAGCCCTAAATACTTTTAAAACCTCTAGTCATAGGACAATTCAAATCCTGCTAGAAACAAAAATAAGAAGTTAGGTAGCTTTACCAGAGTCTGATGTGCCTCAGCTGCCCATCCAAAAGTTAGGAATAAGAAGGTAAACAAAGTTCATTAATTATAAAGCTTCCAATAGCAAACAAACCCCAGAATAAATCCCCTTTAACTGCATAGAATAAATAAAACATCTGTCTTCTAAAAACAGTCCAAATATGAAGACTGTAAAAACAGTAAGTAGATGAATAGGTACCTGCCCAACCTTGAAAAGTTCTCCATGGGCATACACGATATGACGTAGATTATCATTAAATCATCACGTATGATTTTTTTTTTCCTTCATGGGGAAGTTCCTCATGTTCTTTCACAGAGAAGCCTCAGCTGAGCGTTAGGTTCTACCATAACATTAGCACAGTGGTCAGCTGGACTTAACTGAGAAGAGTATGTCCTGATGCATGAGCCTGTATGAAAGTCAAATAATTCTGTGCACCTTGAATACTGCTTTTAGGAGTACTGGAAGACAGACCAAAAACCCCTCCCAACACTCGCACTCTGTTTGAACAAGGGCTTTAATTTTAAGAAATGCTAAACCAGGTTCAACTCCACCATGACAGCAGAGCTCTAGAACACAAACATGTCATATAACCCTCAGCACACATCATGCCACACATTAAGTGTGAAGTGGAATGCTTAACACTTTTGATAAATTTGCAATTGAAGGGTTACTCTTATGGACTACAGACAAGAAGACTAAAATTCTATTCATGTGTCCCTGCTGGAAATACATGGCAGATCAAGTGCATCTAAACATACCTGCATTAGTTTACTAAAGTTTAATTTGTCCTTTACTGGTCAAATTTTGCTTTCAGATACGTATTGTTCCCTATCATGCTAGATAGATACACAAGCATTGCAAAAAGTGATCATTCCAGCGACTTCAGGTCTTCCAAGATTCTTGAAACACTGAGCTATTCTTAAACTGCATTTACAACTTCTGACCTGATGAAGCCTGCAAAACACGATGAAAAGTGTGTGGCAACTGCAAGGTGAGCTGTGAAGAATGGTGGCTATGTCTGAAGAAGCCTTCTGTTGCTTTAGACTGCATCACCTTGGTTTCCCAAAGCTGCAGAGAGAACGTTAAGGTCAGACATCAACTTTAAAATCAAACCACACCTAATAAGATTATCAGGTATTGCTAGCTCTTCTAAGGGTAAACTGGTTCTATCCAATAAGCATGGCTACACTCACTACTAGATTTTGACTTCCAGCAGCCAATACAACATTCACAGAATACTTGTAATTCTAAGTTAGAGCTAAAGTTTACATGTTTTAGACGGCCAAGAAACAGGCAGGTATGTCATTTCCAAAGATAAATATGTACATATAAACATACATACAATTTTTCTTAACGCGAGGGCAGCCAACAAACCTGCTTCAAGTCTTTCAAAACCTGCTCATCTACATTCTCTTCAGTAAAGAGCTCCCGAACACCTTCGATCACATCTTCAATAACGGACTTGTAGAGTTTAAGCTATGTGTAAATTTAAAAAATTAAACATTTTCAAGTTAAGATGAACATTAAGTCATTTGAAATGGTAACATACAAGTCTAATGTGGCGGCATAAACTACTGTTACAAACTGAACAACACAGATCAATTGGGGTCATACACTGAATACTCTGGCAAATGCAAAGGTCTGCAGGTCTGCTAGATACACAAGTCCACTCATTCTCTTAAATCTGTAGAAGTAATAAGACATCCCTGGAAAAAAATACTGGATTTGAGCCTCAAATTAATGGTTTCTGTAGGGTATGGAAATGCTTAAGAAATCCTAGAAATGTTAGAAAAAGCAGTTGCTGTGGGCTATTTTCAAACCTAGCATATTTGGAGTGCCAGTTTAAAATTGACACTTCCTGCTCAGTATCATTCTAGTACCCAGCATCATAGCCTCTATCTTGAGGAGCAACAAATAGTACAAGCTACTAAAAACTAGATGAGCCAGTTTTATCAGAAGCAACCTAGGGAAAAAAAAAAAAAAAAAAAAATCTTTCCCTTTGTGACAATAGTCTGATGCTGTAGAGTAGTTCAGCGGTTCAGCTGTGGAAAATTTAATACTACATTATACATAAATGTATATAATTCATCTTGTATTACAGCAGGACTCTAACACATTTTATTAGTTCACCCGTGCAAGCGGATCCTAGTTCTCCGCTCAGATCCAGACAAGATACAACCATATACCAGCCTCAAGATTTATCCATTCCTATCAAAAGGGAGGATAACAAGCTTTTGGCAATTTAAGGCTTACTAACCATGACCATCATCACCACCAAAACAGCCTAATAAAAGGTGAAAGATGAAATTTAAGATTTTTAGGGAACCTTGGAAGCTGAGACACCAGGATTTTAACTGCCATTTTTCTAATTTAATGACAAATAAACGTTTTACTACCGTACAGTTGTTCTACACTGCAGGCAATAACCATCTTTTTCAAAGTTACTAAGTAGTAACACGTTATGCTTTTTATGAAAAGCAATCAGCACAGTTTTAGCTACTCTGAAACGGCCTTAAGTATGACTTCTTATGGAAGCTTAGAGATTTCCAGGAGTTTCCCCTGCCTGCTTCAGGACTGTAGGAACAGGGGGAGAAAAGGAGGTTTGTCCCACTACAGGAAGATGCCAACTAGCCTGTGCGCCCACTGCTCGGCCTTCACTCTTAGCGCAGAAGAGCAGAACTCAAACCACTTTGCATTCATCAGGCCTATTCCTCTCCCCAAGATGGCCAAGAAACTTTGCATTAAGCACAGCCGTTTATCAAGGACAAGCATTTATTACACTATCTGTTAGGTTAAAAACTCTACAAAACAACCGTAAATTGCAAACTCGACTTCCTAATTAGCAAAGGACAGAGACAGGGGCACGGGCCCCGAGGGCAGCCCCTTCTCTCCCCCGGCCGGGAGCAGCCATTTACCCGGCCCCTGCCCAACCCCATCCCGTCCCCCTGCTCGGAGCCACCGCCGGGCCCCGGCAGCCGCCCCCGCCGCGAGCCCTCACCACGGGGCTGCCGTGAGCCATGGCGGTGGCTGCCCGCTGCCCGCCCGCACGCTTTAAGGCGCCGTTGCCATGGCGGCGCGGCCTAGGGGCGGGCCGCGGGGGCACCGCCACGAAATGGCGCGGGCTTGGGGGCCCGGGGTGAAGCTGCAGTTTTGTAAGGCTGTGCCACTTGGCAGTTATTGATCAGGCCTCCTGGGAGGATGGGTGGGGAGGGTTTTACGGGCTTTCCAGTGCTCTTGGCTCATAATGTTGATAGTCTCACGGTAATAGTGTGGGAGAAGGAAGTGAGGGATGCTCAGAGCAATCATGGAATCATTAAGGTTGGAAAAGAGTTTTTTTTAAAAGAAACAAATTCTTCTTAATTGAAGAAGTTGTTGGAAGGTCGACAGGCTATAGAACCTCTGAAAAAACATTTGGAAATGTCAAAACCTCTTGTTTCCATCCCATTTAAAACCAGTCTCCTTACACTCGACCTTGCACTGCCCGTGTCATTCCCAGCCCACTGCGCTGACCAGCCACAGGGCCTCAGCAGAGCCTTGTGAATGACAAACATCTACCTGGAGGCTCAGACAATTCCAAATGGGCCACAGACCTGACAAAAAAAAAAAAAAAAAACAGCGTCCTTGATGATCCAGGCAGGCAGGTTAATTCTCCCTGAAACGTACATAACGCTTTTGTTTTGTTTTATTTCTTTGAAATAATTAGTAAAGTTTCCACAAAAATTCTTCACTGGAAATTTCCCTTTTTCAGAAAGTACTGATTCTGTGGGCAATATTCAGACTGTAATATTGGTGGTCTCTGAGTAATCTGCAAGTAAGAGCTCCAAAGGAACCATGTATCTAGTAGGAACTTGGTGATCTCCAAAGAAAAGGCAGTGTGGGCCAATAATTACAGTACCAACACAAAAGCACCCAAGAGACTAGGGCTTTTGTCTAAACCCTCTTTGGTGGCCTATAGCAGGTCACCTACCTGCTCTTTGTCTCCATTTCCTTGCCTGCAAAAAGTGATGCTATTGTAAAATTGCTCCTTAGCCTGATGCAACATGTTATAGAAAAGCTACAAAATTATTATTCATAGCACAAACTGGAGAAGAAAGTGTATTTAAAAACCCCATGCTTGCCCCTGCTCTATCTGTGCTCTCTTTTTCTTCCTTGTGCCTGAAACACACCGTGAATGGCTACAATGGGACACAACTGAGTACTGGTTTCTAAACCCCAGTTTCTTCTTTCAGCTCCAGAGTTCGAAGAGGGACCAGGCCCTGTGCAAAGAACAAGGCAACTGAGGCACCCAGTTTGGACCCCGAGCAATATAGCACAACGTGAAGCAGTCTGAAACCTCAGGTTTTGTACATGGAGGAAAAGAGGCTTTGTCCTGAGAACAGGAGGGAAGAGAGCTACAGTTGCCCCTGTAATGCAAAAATATACCTAGGCAAGCTGGTTGGAAAAGCATATTACCTTGCTGTAAAACTGGGAAGCCATTCTTACCTCATAAACAGGGAGATAGCTGAAGCTCCCAGTTAAGTAGCAGCAATCTGGTACAACTACAGAAATTATTGCTTAC
Organism: Heteronetta atricapilla; assembly: GCA_011075105.1. Classification (NCBI taxonomy): domain Eukaryota; kingdom Metazoa; phylum Chordata; class Aves; order Anseriformes; family Anatidae; genus Heteronetta; species Heteronetta atricapilla. The sequence continues at coordinate 15,447,383 of CM021733.1, forward strand.
ATTTGCAGCAATCTGCTCATATGTTAATACAGAGATTGACCAGTTTAGCAGTTACTCATCTGGAAAAATGTTCTTTATTATCATATATGTAGGAGAATATATATTCTGGCCTTTATACTCCTTCCATCTATACATACATCAATGTTTTTCTCCTGATTCTGAGAACCTAGAAGTATCGTTTTTTCTTTTTCCTTTCTTTTTCTATTTTTAGGTTGCTATGTAGATACAGTGCTGTCTGACTTGTGAAAATTCACCCTTTAAGCGTTAGATTTTAAAGCTAGCTTACACAACCTGAAGAATGAAGATTTTAATGAAAATACTGACAGACCCTTAATTTTATAGCTCGACTAACACCTAGAACTACAGAAATAAAAAAAAGGAACATCCATAATCATATTGTAAGTTGTATTTTTGCAAGTGAGACGAAGAACAAATGCAATTTGCTATTGAAGTAATTTTGCTCTGCAACAAAAACATTTAATGACACTGTCTAGATCATGAATTAAGTGACAAATACATATTCAGCTGTTCTGTGTGCCCTGCATCTCCACAAGAAAAAGGCAAGCCATGTTGCTTTGCTCACAGAGTAATTTAAATAATAGTATGCATTTTTAAAGTGTGTCGTTCATTTGAAACTATCTGGGATAGTGCATAACAGGAGATTCATTCTTCCTCCTATCTGATCAGTCCTGTCGTGTTAAAAGAAATAGCAAGAAGAACTTGCAGCCTTTAGGATCTCACTGGGCCCTGAAGGTTGCAGGTGGTGATCCTGCAGCTGGCTGCAACTTATTAGTGAGACAGATAAACCTGATACATAGCCATCTATCTGCCAGCATACTGTACAGCAATTTTTGGAAAGGTAGAAAAATGCAAAAACAAAACAAAACAAAAAAAGCATACATAAATGAGTTTCCTGCTATCTGTGACCCCTCATTTATCAGGGAGTTACCAAGTTCCTTGACATTGGAACAATTTGTACAGCTAACTTCAAAAAGAGTGGGAGTTTGGGGATCTTGATACCAAAGGACTTCTCAGCTATCTCGGATAGAGGTCAGGTTACTTTGGGTATGTCAGCATGGACATTTACAGCAAATGAGCTTCATCCTGCACTTCAGTTTGACCATCTCTGTATTTGTATGTACCTAAGACATATGACCAGTGCAAGGCACTGTGGCTGTACCCTGTGTGTTGTAAATCATACCCTTTATATTGTTGCTGAATACCAAAGCACAGCTATCGCTTAGGAGAAAGTAAAAAACAGAGAAGGGAATATAGCTTTCCAAGCTGCACAGGAAGGTTGCAGAGGGCACTTTTGCTAACAAAGACACTTAGGTTTTTATCTGAGGTCTGGCAGCTACTTTATATAATTTTAGAAATTACTAGAGAAGGTGTCTTTTCACTCAGTATGTCAATTGAACAAGCATGAAAAAGCCTGGTTACTTACATCTTTAAATTTCCTCTGAACAACAAAAAATATAAAAAATCTGTTAATAGCAATATTTAACAACTTTGATATTGGTGATCTTAACACAGGACCAGTGTCCTGCAATATAAAGTGCAAACCTGTTGTGATTCTCATGCTTACAGATTTTGTTAGCATTTACCCCCACTTCTATGAGAAGAAACACACCAGCTGTCTTCATGAAGCTCACAAATGGCAGCCAGGTTCCATCCATCTCAGTTCAGCTTCCAGTCCAGGTGGCCACATTGCAGTTTCCTTAACAGCTCACAAGTGTTTTAGAAGTCAGGCTATCAAAAACATTAGTATGCTGTTCAGACACTCTTGATTTTTCAGGGTTTTGTCAGCATTTGGGGTAGTGCTGCTTAAGGGCACCTCAAGCATTCATTTACTGGACAGGTTTTAATTTGTAATTATTTATACTCCTCTTGGTACATGATGTCTGGAGAAGATTTATTTTTGGATGATGAACTCTTATTAATAATTTTTTAAAAATACCATTTTCAAATGCCTTACCTCTAGAAACAGAACCTTCAGCAAACTCAGATGCTTGGTAGTGAATGCCCTCTCCTGTTAAAATCTAGTATTGCTGCTGTAGAGGAACATAAATAACCAGAGGTCTACACAATTCTTTCTTAAGGCATTATTTTACAACTACCATCTTGCCCTTCTTTCCAAGTAAATGTAATCACTCTTGGAAGTGGTTTCCAGATCTGCGCAGTCCCTATGCAAATGCTTCGACGTGGTCAGCCCTGTAATTTCATTTTAAAGCTGTTCTCTGTAACACACTGCCTTTGTTTTCAGCTGTTGATTCTTATATATAAGTATCTATAACTAAGTATCACTGTAGTATCAATACCAAATTTATAAATAGTGTGATTGAGTTATAAGCTCCATAATTTCTTTTGGAGTTCTCAGACAGATAACACTGGGACATGTTTAATAAATGGACCTCTCCCATTTATCACGTGGGACTCGCTTCCTCAAATGCCTCCCTTTTTACCTGATTTAAACCACATCATCAGAGGAGCTGTAGAAAAAGCTGTCCCTTAGTTCAATTTAATGACAAGCTTTCATGACATAGAGGAGCGTAAGAAGGGCTCTGACCTGTACAAACTGCTGGATAAAAAAGGCACTACCAATGGATTGAATACACTGACTAGTTCTATACAGCTCTGCTCCTTGATACACCCGGAGATTTTTGTAGCATGATTAAGCCTAATTAAGGATGAAATAAACCTTGCCTCTCCTAAATCTTCAACCTCCCTCCCTCTGTCCCCAAGAAAAGCTCCAGTCCTGTTCTTGGGCTCCCCAGCTCCACTCTCCTGCGCCTAAGAGATGAGCAGGACGAAGAGGCACTACCTACACGCATGTTCAGAAACACGCGGTGTCAGGGTGCAGTGGGAGGCTGTAGGTGGAGGTGCCTGGAACATTATTTCTCCTTGTCTGAATTGGCTGCTGGGAGTTTTAGAGTTGAGCAGATGGTTCCTTAATGGTTTTAATCCAGCAGTTGGGCAGATGATTGCTGAAATCCAGCAGTTTGAGCGTGAAGTTATGTAAGGGAAGAGCAGCATGTTTTGCTCAAGCCCAGTTTGCTATGTCTAACTTTGCATTTAATAATTTGGAGAGGGATAAATCTGAGCAACCACAGAAACCCTTTGCACCAGCAGCATTTTTTTTTCCAACACCTGCAATTCGATACTGCTAAAATCAGTCAGGCGCATGAATTGGAAACAGGTGGATCAAGCACAGTCTGGCAGGAAGGTTTTCTTGTTTGTTGCCTCATTGACACCAAGTCAGCTCTACTGAAGAATAATGACAGACACACAAAGATTAAGCTGCATTGCCACGTCAAGTCTTGGAAGCACTTATTTGAGGACCCACTGCTCAAGGATCATCTTCCTTGGGCTTCCCTTCCAGAGCAAACATGGTTGGGTTCCTGCTCTCCCAATACTTGACCATATGCATCATGTCACTTTTTTTTTTTCTCCTCCTCCAAACTCTGCTTCTGAGTAGATCTACCTGAAGTGATGCAAGTGTTGCACATCCCCTTTAACAGTATTAACTACATAATCAGCAGGAAAAAAAAAAAAAAAGAAATCAGTAACTAGTTCTCATGGCTCTGTGAAACGCTTTTCATTGGCATGCTACAAATTTCCACAAAGGGGGCTAAAATAACCTTTTGTTTTTTTGCTTGAGGCAGTGGATTGCTCCCTCCATTTCTGATCTCTTCTAAAGTTTGGTGTCAATGTTTACATCATTTAGGAGGTAAAATTGACTCAACATTACAGATGAATGGAGAAAAGAAGGTCCCACATTAGAGAGCAGTCCAACTAGGTTACAGCAGTAGCATACCTCTGCATATCGTCAGGATGATACCAAAGTTCCTGCTTTTAATCTTGCATGTTCAGCTTTCTGTGACCAGCATTATTTAAGGCTAGGAGTGATGTCCCCCATTCATACACACAAAATTATTTTTTGTAATAAACTGCAATACTTGGTGGTACAAGATCAACCAGTTAATTACAGTAAAGGTAAAAGTTTGATTTTTTTTAATGAGCGGACAAGAAACTGCTAGTTTGAAATACAATTTTATTTTTCTAATCAATATGTAATCTACAAAGTGTTATTACAAGACCATCAGCATGATCTGTTTATATTTATACAGACAAAAATAAAATCTTTTCCATTAAGAATAACAGCACTGCTTCAGAGTTATCAAAATTACAGCTAAGAATTACTAACTGCAGCAGTTAATTACTGTGTTTAGTCAACAAAAAGACAAATAAATGTAAAATGATGTGGACACCAATACGGCAGCTAAGAATCTGTCAAGTAAAATAAATGCAGCTAAATGCAACATGTGAACACACATTTTCAGATGCAGAGTACTTCTGGACAATTAATATGGAGTCTGGAAAAAAGCAAGGAGCATAAGGATGACCATGGCTTGGCATCACGTTCAATGGAGTGCATCATCATCCTCATTTCTTGAGAGCTGCTGCACAAAGGCAGCCAAAGCATCATTCCCAGTCAGTGCAAGGCTTCGGCTTTGACACCCAGTAACACCTCCTGTCCTCGCTTTTGTGCTCTCTCCTGGTTGCAATAAGCAAGCACTGAAGATTGCTTATTTACTAGCATCAAGAATCTTTTACAGTGTGTGTGTTTTTTTTTTCCTGCCCATTATAACTATTCCTTTCTTCTTTTTCTCTCCCTCTCCTTTATTCTTAGAGGCTTTGATGCAGATCCCATTTTGTCAGTTAAAAGACTACCATTGACTTCAATGGGTGTTTGAATCCAAAATTACATCAAATACAATTTACCTACACTAACACAAGTAGTATAAGAAAGATTAATGCAAAGAAAGTTTGTCAGCTTGAGCAAATACAACACTTTGTAAATAAACACTTTGAAAATAGCTGTTCTCATTGATTTACACTTAAAATTTAAAACACACCAGCTGTGCTTCTCCTTTGTGAAGGAAATACAGATAATATCTGAATACTGCCCTGCAGTAAATGTTAGTGAAGTGTCAGCATCTTAAGTGACCTAAGCAGCTGGAAGACTTCCAGTGAGTGCAGGTGGTAGCTGTGGACATGCAGAGAACAGCTATGTGTGAAACCTGGATCCTCGTATGATGCCAATGTACCTCATGGGCTATTTAAAGCCCCAGTTCTTCTGCCAGCTGGACACTGAGCACACATTTTAGCAACTGTTCCTCATCTCCCAGAACACAGTTAGATGACTTACTGCCCAGATTTCTAAAAAATAAAAACCAGTATGGTTACTCACTATCACCTGCTATAGTGCTCATAGAAAATGTTAGCAAGTAAGTCTTAAACACAGAGAATATTAATTCAATTGGTTATACTCAACAGCATCAGAGAACGCAGAAGAAATATTATAAAGGGGAAGCCAGGGTGTTTCTGCTTTAGCAGGTTGCAGTAAAATAGGAAGTTAGAATTGATGTGGGATAAGTCAGATAATCCAAACTTTCTTTCATTAAAGTGCCTCATATCTGTATATATTCTGACAGTAAGGCATACAAACAGCAGTTTGAAACTGAACAGGGTAATTATTCAGCCTTAGGCTTCACTAATTGTCAGGTTTAAATTAAAAGCTATGCATTAACAGAGTAGCTTCCTTCCAATACAGGAGTATTTCTGTGGAATGGATTCCCTGCGATCCCGATCCAATTCTTCTTAAAGCAACAGAGTCTGTCAAGCCTCAGATGGAAATCCAAGATTGTGCTACACAGATAAAGTTGTAGCTTGATCTTTTTATGTTAACGAGTTCAGCAAGGCTGAATGATCATTTGCACCACACCAGACACAATGCGGACTCGCTACCAAGAAAGATGAATTAAAAAGCTGCTTTACAGCTCTAGTATAACCATGGATTTAAGTGAGTTGCAGAGCTCTGCCACAATGCCAAGTATGAACATTCTGCCCTACTATTCACTGTACCACTGAGTTTGTTTACTGAGAAGTAAACAAACTGAAATTGAAGGTGAATAAAAACAAACCAAACATGACTTGAAGGAGCTAATGGCTACTAAAGTCAGAACAGGGATGAGGATGCAACATCTGAGGCATATTTGGATACCTACTGTACTCAAATGCTTGCTTAGATTTATGATAATATAATCTGCTAATAAAAAGGATATATAGAGAAGACAAAATACCATAATAGTCTATTTGGGGCTTTGGCAGTGTAATACCCATGAAAACCTGCCCCCAGGACTTACTATGGAAACTATTACACATTTCATTCTCAGCTTCCAAATGGGTGGAAAAGTTTATTGTGGTGAACTATGTTCATATTATGGCCTTCTGTATCCTCAGAATGGTAATTTTCTCAGTACATATCCCACATTTTTCTACTTTTGGGGAATAACATTTATCTGTATTTTTACACAGTGCTCATATAAACAGTTACAAGCTGTGGCAAAATATAAAGTGAGACAGTGTATTACTGTATTTTTATTCTCCAATAATTTCAGTTTGAAGTGAGGATACTTTTAGGAAAACTGCAGGAAAAAAATTATCAAGAGTATTTTTTTAATTTATCACATTTTTAACAGAGCTGAAATTACAGCCTGCATAAAATGTGTTAGGGGATAATGGCTATGTGGAAATGCTAAAAAACCTTCCTAAGTTACAATAATAGGAAGTTAACACATTAATATAGGGTTAGTAGCTACCTGCTTAAGTGTCACACTTTCATTTCCCTTGCAATAGTCTATTCCTGCATTGTTTCCCCTCAAAAACGCCATTACCGTCAGCAGCATGATGAAAATACCTCACTTCCCATGCATGAAAAAATACGCCCTCTGTCTTGAAGTTCTTCAGAGCAGCAATGCAGCAGCTTCTGCAGTTTCCAAACCAACATCTGGACCCTAAATCCTAAAGGCAAAATCAGTAGCAACTCACCATTTTTTTCAGCCTGTGGGCTGCTGTAAATTATCAAAGCTTCATCAGCTGAAATGGGAGTAGACCGATTTATGCTTGCTGAGAATATGCCCCCTCACTTGCTGCAACAATGGAAAAAAAAAAAAAAAAAAGAAAAAAAAAAGCCTGATGCTGGCACAAACACTTTAATTACATCTGCCATATGTTTTTTTTCTGTGCCCAAGAGATTACTTTGAATGAACCTATAGAAGTGCTGGGGAGGAAACACTCACTGCCACAGAAAAATGAGGAATATTGTTGCTGAGGAACTTTTCCCATTTTACCAATTAAATCACCCAGTTTATAACTCATTAGTTGAGGCTCTCATAGAGAATAATATTACAGCTTGTTTTGCTCACATAAATTGAGGAGAACAAAAACATGGGGGACATAGGTTTTCAAACACCATTTAAAAAAAACTGAAATTGGTCCTGCTGGACCTTACACATAAGCTGGTCTGCACATAAGTGCTCTGGCAATTTTTAATGCTGAGCATTGTATGTCAAAGTGACATGAACTTTTTGAGCAGTGTCGTTAGGTTTCAATATGGACTATGAGATCATTCCCAAGTCAGAGATATGCAACAGGAAAAAAAATATATTACAGTCAGTCAAGTAAGTGCTCACATCCTGCAAACCTTTACAAGTAGACCTTGCTCATCCTGTTTTTCCCATGACGGGAACCTGACTGGAACGCAAGCCCATCAAATGAGTGCTGATTTGCAGCAACAAACCCAAAAGCACTTAAAAATATATTTGAGGACCTAGCTTAGGATAAACACGATCAATGCGATCAATGCATTTTTTCTAACAATAGAATTTCCAATGTGAATTGATTCCTACTAATATCATGGTGATGATGCCCGCTGTCCTCTTTCACTGCATTAAGCAGTTGCCAGCCTTATCTGGATCTTCTCCATCAAGCCTAATCCACTTCTTTTCAATTTCAACCTGTAGTTAGAAAACAAAAAAAACAGAATTAGCAAACAATGGGGGGCACTGGAAGTGTGACTTGCAGCAATGGCACAAATAAGGGCTTTGACACAGAATCAAAATATTTCCAGACTGAACAGATTTCAAAAACACTATTCCCAAATATAGCTCGCTGAGGAAAAATAAGGCTGCATTTGTCTTTCAGCATCATCTTTGATGAGACAAGGAATTATTTTTTAATGATTCTTTTGCTTGTAGTCATTATCATAAGCACATGCAAGATATGGTTAGAATACAAAGCAGATTTGCTTTGTTAATTCTGTATGGTGGGAGTGGGGTAGGGGAAGAGAAGGAAAAAATTGGAAACACAGCCCTGGATACCTGGCAATTGTAAAAAGCTTTCTGAATCACATGTTTCTGCGGCTGCACATCACTCTCTATGCCCAGTGACTTGACTTCTGTTCCTGATGCACAGGTATCGTGAATGACAAACTGTACAGTAGCAAATGGGTACCAGTCAGAAGGTATTTCCTGGTCTGATCCAAGCTCAAGCTTGTAAGACAGGCTGTGTGGATGATCTGAACCTTGGAAAAGACAAAGCACAACAAACACACACAAAATCAGTTAATTATTTTTTCTTTGTTTATAACGTACGGTTAGTCTGCTGGCAGAAGACCACAGCTCTATCTTTTATTAATGCATAGCTGCTACATAGTACAACATTATTCTATGTCATCTTTTGCTACTTCAGCACACTTTTCACAATGACTGTAGTTTTACAAATTAATTTACAAGTGATTTAGTAGATCCTCTCAGCTTCTGATTAAGAAGAGAGTAGTACAAATGTAGGGAAATGGCTGCTAAATTCAGGCTATTAGGAAAGAATCTCAGTTTTCACTTCAGAATACATTTCTTATTTTACTGTTATAGAAAAGTACTGGAAGACCCCAGCGTAGCCAAGACAGAGATGCCTCCCTGTGTACAACCACCACCCTTTTCCTGGGCTCTCTGCTATAGTTTTCCTGAGGTATTCCTTTCAAGAGCTAGCACTATCTTGTGTAACATCATTTATTACAGTCTGTCTATAGCAGGAAGATAACGGTACAGCTCAGACTGCAGCTCAAACAAGGTATGTCCCAGCTGCCAAGATATGGGCTAGCTGGATTCCCTTCCTAGCTTTGTTTCTGCTTTGGGAAAAGAACATACCCTGCCTGCTTCTTCTAAAAGAAAATACTGCTGAAGTAACTGTCCCGTTATGATGTGGAAATGGCATGGAAAACCATTTCTCCTTCACCTGGCCCACAGGAACACCAGGGTGAAACACCTGCCTTCCGAAGGAACCAAGGTCAGCAGCATCACTGTGCATGAAAGCAGTATAACGGAATGAAAAGAAGCCTTTCTATCAATTTTGCATCTCCAAATTCTTCAGGGCAAAAAGTAGCAGTTTTGTGTTTCCCCTCCTCTCTAGGATTTTAAGCATCAGTGTAAACAACTAACTACCATTTGGCTGTAGGCAAAGCAAAGCAGAGAAAGGATTGGCCATATTTTGCTGAAGGCAAGCCTGGCAGTATATGTTTTTTATCCATTATATTGAATGGCATCTCAAAGTTTGGGCAAAAGTGTCCCATTCTTGCTTTCTCCAGTGGCAGGAATTAATTTTGCATCCAAATGAAGAAAATATTAAAGATGGGGTTATCATACACTAAGCTTTATCTATCCCGTAGGAGTCATCCATATAATATTCCATATTAAAATGCTCACAGGCATTTGGCAAGGCAAAAAAATAATAATAAAAAAAGTCCTTCCATAAGAAGTAGCTGAACCTTCAGCAGTTTCCCTACAGCCACATCATCCCCAGAGCACCTAGGAGTCCTGGGCTGGGCACATCCCCTTGCACGGCAGGTGGAAGCTACATATGCAGCAGCATCTTGTCTGAGTTTCCCCCACAACCTGCCTCAAAGCCTGCCCAAGCCAGGCCATTTGCAATTTTAGAAAGTAATTTACATTTGATCGCTTTTGATGGATGGAGTTCTGTCAAATATACCAGTCCCTGAGTTCACCAGAACAAAGTTTAACTCAGTAACTGCCCTCTGGATTTCATCCCAACTCTGGAAGGAAGCCAAAGAACCCCATCAATCCAGGGTTAAAGAGCATGAAATTCATATTGTCTTAAACATACTCACTAAAATAACCTTTTTACTTTTTGGTATTGACTACTGAAGTATTATTAATATAATTAAAAATCCCCTCCCTCTTCCTTCCTTTGTTCAACAACAGTTAAAATTTGACTGACTGGAAGAAAAGGTGAGGAATGGGGGAAAAGGAACGAGAAATCTCCTTTGGATTATAACCTCTGAAATTCAGATGGTGGGGGGGACATAATCTCTAACTATTTTTCTCCTCCACATATAACAACAACAATCAACCATTTAGGAGACATTTGCTGACTGCAAGTGTTTTTCTCTCTGTGTCAGTTCACCCAAAGCCACACAGACACAGCAGCATTGTTACAGCCACCACTTCAGCCAAGACTGTGTCTGCCACTGGACAAGTGCATTCCTGCACTGTCTGGACTCTCTAAGTGGCTGGTTTACAGGCATCCACTGCAGGCTTGCTTCCAGCATATACAGCATTCAATCCTTAATGTTTCTTCTCTCTGTAACTATTTTTAATGTTGAGAGATCTGAAGCAGATTTCAGAAAATAATTCTATATACACAGCAGGTGTTATCTTGCACCATGGGAGGGTATCAGCCACTGGCTATGAAATCCCCCAGGTTTCTTTACAAAAGTGTGCATCACGCTGCACAGGCAGCACCTCAACCCTAGGCAAAATAGCAGCAGTCACGACACTACGAGGGCACATGGTAAGAAGAGGGTTTCTCTCAGCCTCTAGGGCTAGGGCTGACCAAGGATCTGAGGAGAAAGGGTTTGTCCAGCAGCATCTTGTTTGGAGTCCATCTGTGGCAGACACAAAAGGGTGTACATCTAGGGGCTTTTGGAGATCAAATTCAGCATCTTCCTGTTGTGGGAGGGAGGCCTATGAAGAAATGAGTAGTGATGGGAATTGTTTGGAAAAATATTTTGTCTTCCAAGAATGGGAAACCACAGAATTGCTTGGCATTCTCCTGGACAGCTATCTGATGGTAAATGTCTCACGGCAGATGCCCACTTGAGCCCAGATGAAGGCATAAATGGGCCTTTACTCATGGCCTGCTGCTAGAGGGTCTCTGTTAGACATGGCATAGTTAAGGTTCAGGTATCACCTAAAACTTAAAAAGCCCTCTGGGCTTACATTCCAGCTAACGTACACTGTGAGAGGCAGAGCACTTGATGTCTCAGTGTTGGGATCTCCTAAGTTCTGGATCCTTTCTTTCCCCTAGGAGGTACCCTGCAAAAGCAGACATTAGTTTTGGGATCTGGAGAGAGCTACTGCCCTGGGTCCTCGGAGCAGCCTCCCCTGGACCCTTTTAGCTACCCCCAACACACAGAACTCCTCCCAGCCCACCTACCTCCTGCACCAAGATCACTGCCAGAGGTGCTCACTACTTCACTTGCAAACCAGTTCCTCTGCCCACCACAGAGCCACGGGAGGAGCCTGTAGGGACCCCTTCCCACCAGCTGTCAGACACCAACGTGACTACCCAACGCTTCAACAGAAGGTGAGCATTGCCTTAGTTTTCTCCTAAAACCAGCTAGTATTTGTTACCTCTGCTCCACAAAACTATCGCTTCCCAGCCTTGTGCTACACTGGAGTTAGAAGAAAGAGAGGCTGCACGTATAAGACCCTTTTCCAAAACAACCAACCAACATCAATCAACAACAAAACCAGCAATGCTGAGTAAGTGAGAAGTTGGCCAGAACCAAAGAAAATGCAGGAAGACAAGTTGGCTCCAGCAGGTACAGCAGGCAGGGTGTACGTCTTTACAGTTGCCCAGTGAAAGCTAAGACGTTAGCTTTATTGTTAGCTTATTATTCAGACACAAAGCTATCTAGCTATCCAAAAGCTGCCCTTTCAGGCATCGTGGAGACACTGGAGAATCTGGGGAGATAACTGAGCTTTTAATGGCTAACTTAGGTGACAGAAAACCTGAGTCTGAGGTGTCTATGTAACTTGTTACAACTTTTTGGAATTGAGAGACCTGAGTCTTTCCCTATTTTACATGTGATAATCTAAATTCTTGCTCCCTTCCTTTGAAGAGAGGAAAAAAAAAAGCTATGAAGCGAGATTCAAACCGTCACCTAGCATTCCGATAGCACTTCACAAAAATTAATAACCTAACTTTGCTGCCTTTACTCACAGTATTTAGCACTCAATCACTGTATGAGTAGCATTCAAGCAACCTTATCTGAGGTTTCCTTGCAGGAAACACTACAGGGCGCAAATTTACACAGCAAGAGATTAGAACAGTGATTACAGGACTAACGTCTCCCCAGCTCCCCAGGCAGCACACATGCAGAGCTTCTCCAGCGCAAAGACTGGAGGCAATACTGTGCTGAAATCATTATATATGGAAGCGCAGAACATTTTAAGTTCTGCTTTCACTAAGTTTATATTCGCACGATTTGCAGAAACTTCATTTGAGCAATTCTTCAAACTTCAAGCCTTTTAAACTTTTTTTTTTTTTTTAATTAATACTAACACTCAGGCTCCAAACTTTCCATTTATGTACCCGAATAAGCACAGGCAACTTTTAAAAATCTGGGGTATCTCACAGCTGACATAGACTTGGCACTCTTCCAAGGAAGCAATTTAATAGAATCCAGTGGATACTAACATATTTCAATGTCTATAAACGATAGATAACCTTTTCCATCCCCTCTTCCTCCCCTCATTTTTTTCTAAGCATTGAATAAAGGCTTTTTCAAAGCAAAAACCTCAGCATATTTTTTCCTCCTTCCAATAAAAGTATTATGAATGTTTACATATTTCTATTAGCTTGACTGTATTAAGATTTTTGCCACAACTTAGGACAGTTTTATTTTTAAAAGCTTAAATGTGTGCAGAAAAGTTGGTTAAAGGCTTTAAAATTTGACCAGGCAGTAATTCTACTGAAATGTTTCCTCAAACACATGAGCATTTCAAGGATAGAGATGATTTTTCAGATATCAGCCACAGGAATTATTCAACCATCAAAAGTTTAAGCTAATGTAGAATGCCACAAAAAAAAAAAAAAAAAAAAAAAAAGTAGTTCTTACGTTCAAATAACATAAATCTGAGTTTAATTGTGCACAACAAATCTTAAGATGAATGAACTGTGCTCTCCTCTGTCCTCCCAGCGGCAGACTGGGACCCAAGAAGACGAGCAGATAGGTGAACGACTGGCTATGGAGCTGGTGCCATGCTCAGGGTTTGGGGTTCTGTGATCTCAGACACACCTTTGAGAATGCACCTGGCCAGGTGGGGCAAGAGTGCTCTGGGCAGCAAGCTGGCTGGGCTTATTACGCAAAAATAACACGAGATTTTGTAGGTTGGCCAGAAAAGAAGGACCAAGGGGAGTGTATCCCCACTGAACAACGAGAAGGGGTAGCTGGTAACAACAGTCACAGAGGAGGCTGAGGTACTCAACAAGTTCTTTACCTCAAACTTCCCTGCCAGGCTTCTCATATCTCAAGTCCCTGAACCTCTAGGCAGGGGGAGCAAAATCCCTCCCACTGTAAGTGAAGAGCAGGTTCAAGACCACCTGATGACGCTGAACAGGTACAAGTCTATGAGGCCTAATGACATACAACCCAGAGTCCTGAAGGAGCTGGCTGAAGTAGTTGCAATGCCATTCTCCATCATATTTGAAAAGTCCTGGCAGTCAGGTTAAATCCCTGGTAACTGGAAAAAGGGAAACATCACTCCCACTTTTAACAAGGGCAGAAAGGAAAACGCAGGGAACTACAGACCGGTGAGCCTCACCTCTGTGCCTGGCAAGATCACAGAACAGATCCTCCTGGAAGTCAACGTTAAGGCACGTGCAGGACAAGGCGGTGACCTGAGACAGCCAGCATGGCTTCACCAAGGGCGAATCATGCCTGACCAATCTGGTGGCCTTCTATGATGGAGTGGCTGCATCAGTTGACAAGGGAAGACCAACCCATGTCACCTACCTGGCCTTCTGTAAGGCCTTTGACACCACACAAGACCTTTGGTCCCACACAATATCCTTATCTCTAAACTGGAGAGAGACGGATTTGAAGGGTGGACTATTTGGTAGATAAGGAATTGACTGGATGGCTGCAACCAGAGAGTTATGACCAATGGCTCTGTGTCCAGGTGAAGGCTGGTGACTAGCGGTGTCCCTCAGGAGTCCAACTCAGGACTGGTGCTGTTTAATAGCTTTATCAACGACACAGACAGTGGGATCGAGTGCACCCTCAGCAAGTTTGCAGATGACACCAAGCTGAGTGGAAGGGACACCATGCAAAGGGACCTGGACAAACTTGAGAACTGGGCCCACATGAAGCTAATGAGGTTCAACAAGTCCAAGTGCAAGGTGCTGCACCTGGGTGAGGGCGATCCCAGACATGAATGCAGGTTGGGAGAACTTGAGAGCAGCCCTGCAGAGAAGGACTTGGGGGTTCTGGTGGACAAAAAGCTCGACATGAGCCAACAGTGAGCAGTGAGCACTTGCAGCCCAGAAGGCCAACAGCATCCTGGGTCTAGAGGAGGGCCATAAAGATGTTTAGAGGGCTGGAGCACCTCTCCTATGAAGAGAGGCTCAGAGAGCTGGGGGATTTTCAGCATGGAGAAGAGAAGATTCCAGGGAGACCTCACTGCAGCCCTTCAGTACATGAAGATCAAAAAGTATTAAAAACAACCCACACAGGCAGTCCCATAAGCCTTGAGAAAGCACACCCCAGCCATCACTTCTGGCTCAGCTTCCCGCCTTGCATTAGTCCAGCTGCCGATGCTGTGCCTTTTCTGCCCCCACCATTGAGCAGAACATGAGATACCAAGGTAGCAAGCAGCATGCAAAGTGGAGGGCTCTTCTCCAAATAGCCAACAATTTGTGGGGACCCAGGAAAAAATGTAAAGCATTGGCCATAGCTAAAGGCCAAACACAGCTTCTTCCATAGCAAAGGAAGGGGAAGAACCAAGATGGTGTTAACACAATTTCCTTTCCGAATCTGACCACTGCAGCATTTGTGCCCTGTCTCGCACTATGCAGATCAATAGAAATCGAAAGGCAAAATTGCTCGAGGTTCAAAAGACCTCATCACCCAAACAAGACCCAATGTACGACACAAAAGGCACCAGTACTTCCATGCAGTATCACTAGTGAAAAGACTCACTGTACTCTGCCAGCAGGCATGCAGTAACTCATACTCTCACAAACACCACATCAGCATGTTGATGCCAGACACTTTGGAATGGCATTTCAGTGCCAAAAGTAATCTAATTCATACGTAGGCTCAGGATAGTATTTCTTTTTCATTTGCTCCTGCTTCAGTTTTTCTTTCAATCTGATACCTCAGTGACATAAGTAACAATCAGAAGTATTCAAATATGAATGTAAAAATATGCTAAAAAAATCATAATTGAACTAACGAGCAGATTTAATATATTTTACAGCTAGTTAAAAATGAGAAGAAAGTAATCCACAGGAGGTTTTGTTTGCTTGTTGGGGTACATGGGGGTGTTTAATTGCTTTGAATGCAGTCTCACCTGCTCACACATCTAGCTGTCAGAAGTAGTAAGTGGCCATGTCAGATTAGTACTAGCATACCTGAAACCAGGAATTCAAAGACTAAATCTCTTCTGAATGTTTTAAAGTAGTAGTTAGTCCAGATATTTAGGATGTTACAAGACTAGCCCAAGCTACTTGTAAATACAACATACCTCCTGCCTTTTTAAAAGTACAGATTTTGCAGATGTTTTAGGCAAATACTTTAATAAATGTCCTTGTCTGACACAGATCCCCGAAGTCTCATATACATAAAGTGCCTATCCAAGAAAAGGATCAGGTGCCGTCACCCTACGGAACTGAGTCAGAATGATGCTTCTGTCAAGAACTCGCATGCCTTTAGAAAAGGATAACAGGGCCTAATAATCGGGTAACATGATTGAGAACAGGAATTTTAAAACCGTGTATTTGTATTTTCCTGCCCTCCAAAATTATTTCCCTCAATTAATATAAACCAACTATTTTGCTTAGAGAAAAATTAACAATTCCCATGTGCATGACTATAAACTTAACTGGCTTTACTGCATCAAGTATCTAGAGAGGTATTAGCACCAGAGAGAAACAGGAATAAAGTGGGAGGCATTTTCTGGCAGTGCAGTTACTGCCATGAACATACCATCTCGATACACAAACCCATAAAGAGGCAATAGATACAGCCTTTGCAGAAGCACCATCAAGTTGCTACAAACTTGACCACAGCACCTTCTAGTTACGTATCATACCCACCGGTTTTTGAAAGATGCTAGAAATCTAGGATACAACGGTTCCGGTACCACCTTTTCTATTAACTGTATGACACTGGGTGAACAAATCATTTCATCTACCAGCATTTGCTTCCCGTCCCCACACTGTCCAGGTCAAACCTGTGAAGCATAAACCCTCCCATCTATTTTTCATTATAGGCTTGAGGTTTACTCAGAACGATGAGATCCACTTCCACACTAATGCACCCTTAAGATTAGTGACAGTAATACATCTGCCTCCATTGAATTGGGAAAATGCCCTTGAAAAAAAAAAAATAAGGCTATTTTTTGGAAAGATTAGTCCAGCTTCCACCAATACCACCAATACAGACACAAATCAAAAGTAATGAAGCTGATGGATGCACAGAAACATAAAAATGGGGCAAAATCCTGAGAAGACATGCACCCAAACCCATCAATTTATGGCGCAAATTATTTACTTGAGTTTTTATCTGGAAGCCTGTCTATCTTCCACACAACAGCCCTGTAGGCACTTTCATATTTCGCTGTTCCAACCGAGACTTGTATTATGGGATCAGATTCAATCTCATGTAAAGAACCAAGGCATGTTCTTCTATTCATTTTTGCTTTTAGGGACTTCTGCCTTTGGAGGTTCATGGTCCAAAGTGCTTTGATCCACTGAACAGGAACTGGAAAGCGTATCATAACATTTTCACAGTATTTCACAGAGGGTAAACGTGTTGTAGCTGAAGACATATTTATAAAAGCCTGAAGTTCTACATATGCCCCCTGAACCACTACTGCAGCCTTCACAGAAAACGGAAGGTCTTCTCCATGATACTGTGTCCTGAAACGCATTAGCTCCAGCCTACAGGCATCAGGGGGTGTAAACTTAATAATTCGCGACTGCTCAAATTCCTGTGTTTTGACACAGCAATGGAAATAGGAATCGAGAATATTGATCCATTTCTTCTCCACATCCTTCTCAAAGTAATGCTCATCCCTATTCTGGAGTTCCAGGTCATTCAGAGTTAGAAAGCAGTCAGTACTTCCATTCACAAAACACAAGCAATGAATGTGTGTGATGACAGCACTTTCTACAAGCTTTCCTTCTGCTTTAGTGACTTTCCCCCAGAAGTTATCCACTATTTCTAGAGTCATTTCTTGTTCTTCGTAATTTCTCCTTTGCTTAGAAATGGTAGGAAGTTTCATAAGCTCTTCCTCAACTGTTACAATGAAATCAGTGAAGTCATTATAATCTGTGGTTCCTAACTTTAACATCTGCTCAATCTCCGGCTCATGGATCACTTCTACTTTGGGATGATACTTCCTTTTCTCCGTGTAAGAGACACACTCAATCTTCACGGTGTGGATTTTTCCTGAAACATTATAGCTCTCTAGTTTGGGTTCAGATAGCTTACAGTGTGGCTGCAGCTGGAATTCTCTGAAAGGTTTCTCGAGGCCCTTTTCGTAGTACATCTGCAACACACCTCCAGCTAGAACCCTCAGGTAAATAGGACCCCATTGCCGAGACGACATCATGTTCTTCTTCTCAGGAATGCGCAGCATGAACGGCCATCCATCAGCTTTCCGGCTCCTGAACAGGCCGTGAGGAACAGCTGGGGATTGCTTGTGCCACGCGTGAGCACTGGAGATGGGAAGGCTTCCCACAGTGTCAGAGCCATCAGCCTGCAGGTGTTCGAGCCTCTCACAGATGTAGCTGAAGGAGCCCTGGTTAAGGCTCTTCTGGTCATGGTAAACCTCTTTTTCTTTAGGATGACAAACGCCTTTGTTAATCACTTTGTCCTTCCTGCACGTGTTAACATTAGCTGGTGAGGTACTGAGTGAGCATCCTTCCTTCCAAAAGGGACTGGAAAAGCCACAGTCACTCTGGAAGTGGGGGAAGCGCCCCAGTGTCAACGACTCTCCTGACTTGCCACAGCTTCCCTGCAGATCAGGGTTTCCCTCATCTGTTGATTTGGAGAATGAAGTCTTAACTGGATTGTCATTAGTCAAAGGAAGGCTGCTGGATTTCTGCAAGGCGAGGGATGAGCAAACCCCAGGTGACGGAAGGTTAACATGTGATGGCCATTCAGGAATAGGATACAGGATATGAATCCCAGGGTTCTGGATGCACGGACTGCCTGGGTACTCTCTGGTTGGTGTGGTCAGTGGAGAGTTACTGGGGGGCCCAGGGCTTAGGTAGAAGTCAACTATAGGAGACGAGAGTGGAGTGCTGCCTGTAGAAGATGATCGACTTGAAGATTCATGCACGTTAGAAAGATTGAGTTTAAGGCCATTTGCTTTACAACTGCTGTGATTATCAACCAATTTCTGAGGTGACTGGAAGAGTGGCTCGTCATCAAAGGTAACCCAGTTGGTTGGATTTGTGGAACACATCTTGTAGGAGAAATCTGAAGCACTCACAGATATATCACCCTCAAAGCATCTATAAAGAAAAAACAGACATGATCAGAAATCAATCCTATTGAAAGACAAAACCAAGAAACCCAACCCATACGATACTCAAACCACACAAAGCTTAAAATTTGCATGCAGTTTACAGATCATACAGAATCACAGAGTGTTTTAGGTTGGAAGGGACGTTAAAGATCATCTCTTTCCAATCCCCTGCCATGGGCAGGGATGCCACCCACTAGACCAGGTTGCCCAAAGTGGCCTTGAACACTTCCAGGGATGAGGCATCCACACGTTCTCCAGGCAACTTGGCCTGGTGCTTTATCACCCTCACAGTAAAGAATTTCTTTTATCTAACTTACCCTCTTTTTGTTTAAAATTGTTACTCAATCGAATGTACTTTGTGTGTTACATATCTCTGTTCTCTTCAGAGACCTCTGACTTACGCTCTCAGGTATCAGAATGTTACAGTAAAGTTAGAGGAAAGGTGGAATGGCTTTTAAACAAGCAAGAGCTAGCTGTAAGGATGAGCAATACATCCCTGTTGAAGAGTGGACTATAAGAATCTGGAGAAGATACAAGCTGTTGAAGCACAAGTCAAAGCCAAGTAAGTAACAACATATGCATCTGCCAAGCACTGAATTGGCTGATGTCCTGGAAAAAGCACCAGCCTTCAAACAAACTAATACACTTATCAAACAGAGTAACTTTGGTGAATTGCACAGCTAGATGTCCTCTGAGTAAGACTGTAACCAGTAAATAATTGTCTTGCCTTTGTTGTTCTAAACTACGCACTGAAATGTAAATGCTCACTGTATCCTTATGCAAGATGTGTCATCCACAAAGTTTTTCCTCTCCAGTGCTCCCGACTAATGCAGAAGTGAGAAATAAATTGCTGTTGACTGCAGAGGAATCCAGTACAATGAAGCACCACAAGGCCTGCATAAACATAATTCATTTGAAGAACAGTATTCTTACTGTGTCTGAGTGCGTTCGCCAGAAAGCACGAGGAAGGCAGAGTTCA
This sequence comes from Heteronetta atricapilla, assembly GCA_011075105.1. NCBI lineage: Eukaryota > Metazoa > Chordata > Aves > Anseriformes > Anatidae > Heteronetta > Heteronetta atricapilla. The sequence continues at coordinate 15,467,042 of CM021733.1, forward strand.
CGTGCACAAAACCACCTGCGCACAAACTACTCTGTTAATTACGGCGAGATAACAATAACCTAGAGCCATTCTCCCTCATGCTCAACCAGCCATAGTCAGGCCATTTCTTAATTGGACGGCAAGGATAGAATCATAGAATCATAGAATCATAGAATATCCTGAGTTGGAAGGGACCCTTAAGGATCATCAAGTCCAACTCTTGACACCGCACAGGTCTACCCAGAAGTTCAGACCATGTGACTAAGTGCACAGTCCAATCGCTTCTTAAACTCAGTCAGGCTCGGTGCAGTGACCACTTCCCTGGGGAGTCTGTTCCAGTGTGCAACCACTCTCTCAGTGAAGAACCCCCTCCTGATGTCAAGCCTAAACTTCCCCTGCCTCAGCTTAACCCCGTTCCCGCGGGTCCTGTCGCTGGTGTTAATGGAGAAAAGGTCTCGTGCCTCTCGACACCCTCTTACGAGGAAGTTGTAGACTGCGATGAGGTCTCCCCTCAGCCTCCTCTTCTCCAGGCTGAACAGGCCCAGTGCCCTCAGCCGTTCCTCGTACGTCTTCCCCTCCAGGCCTTTCACCATCTTCGTAGCCCTCCTCTGGACACTCTCCAACAGTTTCACGTCCTTTTTATACTGTGGTGCCCAGAACTGCACACAGTACTCGAGGTGAGGTCGCACCAGCGCAGAGTAGAGCGGGACAATCACCTCCCTCGACCTACTAGCTTGGATGTACGCATACAATCATGTAACCACAAAAGCCATTCCTCATCTACTCGTTTCGAGAACAGTCTGTTTGTAGAGATGACAAACTTCAGCCAAGTGGAATCTTATGCTAGGAGTCATTATTTTTCAGAACTTCTCCCTTATTTCTTGGCCAGCTTATAGCCCTTAAGAAAGCATCATGAACTGACACAAGACACTCACCCTGCTGCTGAACAAACAAAAACAAGGGCTTGGCATGGACCCTTTGGGTCCTTCATTGTTTTTCTGAACTCTCAACCTTTTTGTTCAGGAAAAATATTTGCACTATGCTAGTTATTTTATAAGCGTTCTCCTCCCCACTTAGAAGGAGAAAACGAGCAAACAAGTTACAAAGGACAATCACAGCTCAGACACACAACTACTACTGTATCCTTCGCCCACTCAGTCAATTCAGCAAAACCAAGTGCGGCAGTGGAAAGAAAAATCAAAGCTCTTTGGTCTCATATTTGGTCATCATTTTTTCCTCCTATTTCACAGCCTTCTCCTCCGTCCCCTCGGCAGCATTTATTGTCTGCTTCTACAAGCAGGAAGTTTCAATGTTTCCAGGTTTGCTCCAGCCCCATCTGGCATTTATGAAAGATAAGTGACTGCCAGCCAGAGAACAATATTGAGGGAGAAAAACCACGCTGAGCAAGGAGACCGAGCGACCTTCTTGCTGCAAGGGCTCCATGGATGTAGCTGAACGGAAATGACGGCGCACTCAGGAGCCTGACAAAGCACAGCCTTCCTGTCCCGCTGCTGCAGCACTGAAGGGGCAGATCACAGGAACCTGAGATCGTGCAAAAGAAGAAGAAAATATAAAACAGGAAATATAAAACTTTCCTTGTTTACAGGAAAAAATATTAATTTTCCAGTGCACTTCCCTTTCACATTACAAAAAAGTTTTTCAGTGCCCTTTATTATTTCCAGATGTTGAACTATTTTTTTTCCAGCCTCTGTTGCTATTCAGCCTTCTTAAAATGTGATGTTGCAGATTATTCAGCATGTTTTGTTGTTTGTTTTTTCACAAGACACTGATTACCAAAACCAACTACTGGGAGTGGAGAAGAAAATCCAAACGGATCTTTAAAAACTATTTTTGTAATGTCATGCTAATATGATGAAATGCACCCTCTCCTCTGTTACAGGCAGCACCATTCATCTAGTACTTAAAAGAAAAACATACATCTATAGTCTTACCTACTCTGGGTAGTTTGTTCTCGGATGCTTTTACCTCCATATGACACAATAAATTAAGCCTGTCTCTCAAGTCCTCTTTTGTTCTAAAAAGTGCTTCAAATTCCTTCTTAAGAATTAGCACATTCTTCCTTTAAAAGGCATTAAAATCAGGCTGTAAAATAGATGGGGTTTGGCTCCAAAAAGCTCCCTTGGGACCCATGTAAGCATAACCCAAATATTTTAGGTAACAGGAAAACGATACAAGATGCCATTGATCTCTGTGACCACGTACGCTATGCAGCCCAGAACATCTAAATTACAAGCACGTGTGGTATCTCCTTCAGATATGGAACAGGAAATTCCATTTTTAGAATACTGAAATCACAAACAAAAAGCTGGCTGAAATACCAGCTGATCTTAAATTTGACCGCAGCAAACCCAAAAGCTGCGACTCAGCTCAACCCATTGTGTTCTGCCTGAAAACAATCTTTGCATTTAGCAAATTAACTCAGTCCGTCAGTATTTAATGAACAGAGGTTGCAGCTGTAACCTCTTCATTTTGATACCTCGAGGATGTAAGGACGAGGATTCCTACCCTATTATTGAGAGATTTTACGGGCTGCAGCTATTACCACGTCCTTTGCTGCTTCTAAAATCCCAGATCAAATCTGCAGCTAAAATACTACTCAGCCTCTGTGCCTTGCGGGGGGATGCCGTTATCTGTCCCTGCAGCCAAAGCTTGCTTGCTGCCAGGTGCTACTGAAGGTGTTGACTACGGTATTATTAATCCAGATACACCTCGGTTCTCACCGAGGTGAGGATGGTGACATCCTCCGCTTGTGTCTCCACCACCCTGATGGAGCAGCTTCTCATCACCTCCCTTACAGCAGGGAAGACCCAGCACGTGAGCCAGTGCTGTCCACAGCCCAGCACATCACAGTGCCCAGACCACCTGGGTTGCCTGCAGGCTGAAAAACATTGGGGGTCATGTAGCTGCTAGTGAACCCCCTGAGCGTCTCGGTCCCAAGGTCGTCCCAGCTTCTGGCACCAGGTAAATCCTTCAAGCGCATCCCTGTGGATTTAAACATGAAGGGGCTGGTTGCAGGACAGTCTCCATCACAGCATAGCTCCCGCAGTGACAGCTCGCAGCCTGAGCTGATTTGCTTTCACAGGTTTGCACAAGGATCACCTCATGGTTTTATGCTTGGTTTTCTTTTCCTTATTTTTCTCTTAAAAATATTGAAGAGGAGTGGGGTCAGTTAACAGGGAGTAACAGGGAAACAACTTGCTTTTGCAATGCATATAGTAAGTGAAGGGAACATTTAACAGAGTGTACTCAGATTCCAAAATACAGAGAAGCCTAATTACACAAATACATTCATTATCACCTCTCTAGCTCCAGAGACTATCGTGGCTTCAAAAGCGTTAGACTATACACGGTCTTTTAATAAATTCTCTTCGTAACACCTGAGCACCCCTCTCAGGCATGCTGCTTCCATGGTGGGATCTTACTAGGCACAGGTCAACATTGCACATTGGTTCAAGCTCAAAAAAAAGCAGATTTAGCAATGCACATATATCTAGACACACACACTGCGAAGAAGTGGTTAAATAAACCCTTCAAAACCAGCTGAACTCTTGGCACAAGCTGCTCCATTTGTGGACAACACCTGGCAGTTTTATTTCTGCCCTGCCAGAGAGGCTATGGCCCCCATACGTTAGTGCACATAAACGATATTTCCAGGAACAACACCATCCACTCCCCACATGCTAACTAGAAACCTAATGCAAAACTCCCCATGCTATGCATGCCGCAGTAAAGCTGTCCCGTAGTGACACCATATGAGTTGTTACTGTTCATTGTATAAATATGCATACGATTCTTAAAGCATTTTGCCATAAAGAGTAATGGTTTCACAGGGAAGTACAAATTCACCGCAGTTTAAGCAATAAAGCACATATGGTATATAAAATAACCTAAACATTTCTAAGTCCTTGTAATATCCAAGTAAAATATGGCAAATGTATCTCTCAGTTTTACAGCCATATTCTTTTATCACCATGCAGTTTATTACCTAACTACATAAAGAAAAAAATGAAGAACACCTTCTATATAAAACATTGCTTGATTTATGCTGATTTGCCTCAAATTTTATTTTGAGACTACATATGGCTGCACTTTTATTTAACTCTGCTCTACATCTCCTAGACGGAGAGAAAAAAAAAAAAAACCTGCAATCTATACATGTGAAACAAACACAAGCAGATGACAAAACTGCCTGTGAGAAATTGGCATTCATTCGTGTTTTGTATATATACATGAAGTCTTCCACTGCCTCACTCATTTTGTTACTTTTAGAAACTAAGGCATTGGCCTAAGAGTGAAAAATACACAGACTTCATAGCATAAGGTGAACTTGTATTTACAACGTTGGCTCTGCAGAGCATGGGCGCAGCGGGGAGAAGCCGTTCACGTGGGACTGCAGACTCCTTGCACCGGGAGCACAACCTCCACGCAAGGCAGGAGTAACTCACCCTGTCCCGAGTCACGCACAGCTGACAGATACAGCAGCTGATATTGCACACACACGTGTGAAAAAATTAAAATTTCTAATTGGGGGTTGGAACTAGATGATGTCTAAGGTCCCTTCCGACCCGAGCCATTCTACGATTAACAGCATCAGCACAATGCTGCTTGTGTCCAGCAGAGTTTTACTTGCAATGGCAAAATCAAATCTCACATCTGGACGTTGTCTATGCTGGGGAAAAAAAGCACCCAACACACAAAGATTGCAGCAAACACAGGAGGTTAACAGGTTATTATGTTATTAAAATGTCAAGTCCATGTACTGGCCCAAATGTGCTGTCCCTGAAGAGCATCCAGCACTCAGGACAAATTCTGTACAGCGGTGCTCAATGGAGCACCTGCTTCTCCACACCTCTGAGTCACGTCCCATGTGCTGCAAACAAATAGTAAAGTCACACACGAGGGAAAACCTACAGCAAGCTTTCTAAATAAAATGAAAAAAGCAGCTGTGCTGCCAGATTCCCATCTCTAATATCTACTCCAGGCTGTCACTGAAGAGGCTTTCCCCCAGAGAAGCAGCTCTTCTTGCTCACTACAGAACAAGGCTTGACAGCGATGACCTTCCAGTTTATATAGAATAGCGTAATTTACTAGAAGTGCATTATTGATCTTCGAAGATCATTGAGTCCAACTGCCCAACCACTTCAGGGCTAACCAAAAGTCAATGCATATTAATAAGGGCATTGTCCAAATGCCCCTTGAACACCGCCAGGCACAGGGCACCAACCACCTCCCTAGGAAGCCTGTTCGGGTGTCTGACGACCATCACAGTAAGGACACGTTTCCTCATGTCCCCTCTGAACCTCCCCGGCACTGCTTTGTGCCATTTCCCTGGGTCCTATCACCAGTTACCAGGGAGAAGAGCTCAGTGCCTCCTTCTCCACTTCCCCTGCTCAGGAGGTTGAAGAGAGAAGTATGAAAATTTAGCATAGCTATTCAAAGGCATTTTCAGTTTTGCCATGGAACAACTGCCCCAACCTTAACCAGTAGGTGCAGTGAATGAACTTCTCGTGCCTGGATCCTCTCTAACAGATCTTCCCTAGCATTCAAACATGAAGTAATTGCAAAAGCTGCTTCAAAAAGTAAACAAAACCACTGCAGGACTGCCCTTGAGTGCAATGTGATCAGCTTATGTTGATCTCGCCGCATGCCGTAAGCCATGATGCCCACAGCCTCCCTCCTTGCTCCTGTGGTCACGCGGCCAGGGTGAGTCACACGAGCTCGCTCACTGATCCAGCTGAACGCATGGCCGCAGGGCACACCGGCTTTAATGTGAAGATGGCACTCGAGAAAGACAGGAATACTCCTTCAGCCTGCAGATGCGTTATAAAGCACATAACTCAACGACTGCAGCAGCACAGAGAGGTCAGGAAGAAGCCCATCTCCACCAACAAAGCATCCAAGAATCACAGGCTTACAACGAGGACTCTAAAATAAAGGGAAAAAAAAAAAAAAAAAGTTTTCCCAGTTCACAGCTACATTTAACTCTTCTGTTTTTGAGGAGAGGCGATCATATCTTGCACTGTACCACACCACCAACTCTGGACTGGTATTTAAGAAAGATCCAAAACCACAGACTTACGAGTAACCCTGTTCTTTACAATTAAAAGGTAATGAGAATGACAAAAAAGGCTAATCATTCTCTGATGTATCATCCAGCCTTTTTATTAAAGGCCCTGATTTATCATCTAGCCACAAGAATGGCAACTGCCAATATTCAAAACAAGTCTAAGCATCTCTCTTGGGTCCATTAATGGTTCTCGCTTCTCAGTCGGTTCCTTCAGAAGCCTCAAGAAGGGTACCCATGCACAGAGAGGTGCTGGCCACCCACGTTTTCCCTCTTTTCAGTTTCAGGATGACAGGGTCTCAGTAACATATGCTTTTGGTAGCATACGCATCTGTGCATCCTTGGACTTCAGGTTCATACCCGAGCACACAGTACAGCCATCCCCATGCTCATGCCCCACTCGCAGGCAAACAGGTGATCAGAAGGGAAGCATTCAACAGTCAAAAGTGCTAGGAATATTTCTACTAACTTGGTTGAGAGCAGCATTAAGCCTTAATAACCCCAGAATGGTAATCCATGTAATGGTGAACACCTTTAACAGAAAAAAACTCCCTTTTCCTAGAAGACATAAAAACAAGTCTGATAAATCAGTATGGTAACTAGCAAGCATCCTCCTCATCATTTGGTTTCCTTCTTCCTACTGTCCGGTTAGATGAGATATAGAAATCATCTTCAATTCACTTCATGCACATGCTTGTCTCCTTTATACAGCACACCCCTCCGTGGGGCCTCTCTTCTCTATATAGAAAAAAACCTCACCCCATTTAGAGGATAAACAGGGCAGAAGAGGCCGAAGTTCCCGCTGCCATCCAGTCCCCTCTCCAGCATTGCCATAGCGACTGCACAACTGCAGGCAGATTTTGGGGAGCCAGCGAGCAGTTACAGAAGAGACTCATGTGAACTGGTTATTGACAGTAACTGACATTTTACTGCATAGAAGGCTTTTTTGTTGGTTCCCCCCTCACCCTCCCCTTTTTTTTTTTCTTTACACCACAACACAGGGCTCTGGCCTGGAAAAGACAGGAAAAGAAGTCTGTTTTTATTTACAGTACTTCTGCAGGTCACCAAGCTAATGGAATGTCACCGCGTTTACTGAAGCATCCTTAAACCGTGTTTGGGAAACGGGCTATCGTTAGGAATGCACAAACATCCCACACAAGCGCCCCGGTCACGGCAGAACCGCAGAGGGCTCCAGCAAGTAGTTTATTTAACATCCAAACTCCTCCCCATGAGCAGAGGCAGGGATTTACAACACGCTACCGAGCAGCAGAAATGCAGTCATGCACAGCTGTGTCATTTCTCTAGAATCAACAGCCTTATTTTAGAATTAAGCAGCCCTCGGGATGAAAAATAAAACCAAACCAAACCAAACAAAAAGAAGCCCCGAACGCTTTGGCACACAGATCACATATCAAAACGTTAAACGGGCCATGTTTAGAAACAAATTTAAAACTGGTCCTCAGCTAGCGTTTGTAGTGTCCCGGGGAAGCCATGGATGAAATGACACCACGAGTACGTGATGAAGAAGTACGCTTCCAAACCTCCTTCCCCAAAGCCAAGCAGTGAGTAACAAGAAGCAGGGAAGCTATCCCTAACACTACACTTCGCATATTCACTGAACCACACAGGATACTTGCGGGAGGATGGATGTAGGGATGGGGGAGGTATATTCAGAGTCACTTTTTACATCAGCATTTAAAACTACCTCATGCTTTAGCGGCCAATAAACAAGTGCTAGTACCTTCCCAGAGATTAACACACCACACAAAATGTGCAGAGCTCTTAACGTGAAAAGCACTGCATGGAAGTACTACTGCTAACATTTTCTGACAGACCCATTCTCTCCTAAACTGCAGGATATGCTGTTTCTCCCTGTCGTAGAGCCTGAACACTCATACTAACAAGGAGCATCATAACTAAATCCTTACTGTTTAACTTAATAGAAGTATTTTTTTTAATAGCTGCTGAGGATAGTCATGTCTGAAAGTATGATTGCTCATTCACTTGCCCAAAAATCCTCATCTGGATTCCCCTCCAAACGCATAGATGTGCACCCCACGGTACGGAGCCGTGTGGGAGCAGTGCTTGAAGGCCTGCTGCCTGTGGAAAACCCACACAGGATCAGCTGGGGAAGGACGGCATCCATGGGAGGGACCCCACGGGGAGCAGGGGCAGGGAGGGACCGTGGGGGAGCAACAGAGAGGCAGCATCAGGGACTGACTGCAGCCCCCATTCCCCTGCACTGCTCAGGGGGATAGGATGGATGGGGGAAAGGTATTTGTAGTTTGTTTTTAGTTTCCCACTGCTCTAGTCTGCTAGTGTTAGGCAATAAATTACATTCATCTCCTTATACTGAGTTTGTTTTGGCCGTGGCAGTAATTGGTGAGCAATCTCCCTGTCCTTAAGTCAACGCTCGAGCCTTTTTCCATCATGTTTTCTCCCCCACTTCCTCTGAGGAGGAGTGAGAGAGCAGCTGTGGTGGAGTTTAGTTGCCCAACAGGGTAAAAACACGATGCCAGAGTTAACACTCATGCACAGATTTACTTATGAGCTTGCATTAATTTGTTATTCAGAGATCTGGATTTGGGTAGCAATGTCCAAAAGCTGTCCCATTAAGTTTACACACCGCAATGTTTTTTTGAAGGGATTGAAAATAACCTTATATGTGCAAAAGGAGAGAGGAAGGAGGAGAATAACCAGCTCAGATGATGAAACAAGGACCCAATACCTGCCTCTGTCCACAATTTCCCAGCAGTGCAAGGTACAGCTCTAACATCAGTTACGTGTAAGCGTAAGGTCTGGCCAAACTCTCGTAGTACAAACTTCTTCCGTGCTCTAAACTAGTTACAGACTAGTTATACGGTGTGGTGCTAAGCACTGCTGTTTGTATAGCTACCCATACAAACAGTCAGGGAAGTAGGTAAGCTTTTCTTAATAACATTTTCTTGCCGTAGGTGCACTTTCAATGCAGTAAAGCAGGCAATTCGATATTTTGCCTTCGGCTAACTTTCTTCTTTTATTACACAGGTAAAAGAGCCTTGACCTCCAGACACAGAAAAAGGAGCTAACAGGAAGGTGAACAGTTCATATCTAAGAGCCTCAGGCTCTAAAACTTCTGCTCCCTTCCCCGTCCAGACGTTACCATTCTCCCCCAAAAAGTTAAGTCCCGTTTGCAGAGAAATCAGGTTTCTGTTGCAATCTGCATCGGTGAGAAAACATTCCAGACCAGGAATGCAAGTGTAGACATTGGTAACTTAGCTTTTACTGTGTTTAATAAAATACCCCTGTCAGCATTTTTCCTAGCACGTTTACGAGGTGCTCTCAGTTGTCACACATAGCAGAACAACTAAATCTTTTTTAAAAATAAAAATGAACTTACTGAAGAGATCCCTCTCTGTCAATACTTAGTTAAAACCGGAAAGCAAAAGTTTTCTGTGGTCTTTGTCACCCACAACACGCTTGAATTACATCTCCAGAGTTTGCACGAAGGGCTTATTTATACATACCAAGTGCAGCCTAACCAGCTCAGGCACGTGCCAGCGCTGCAAGGCACATTCTTCAGCTGGATCTGCTGGTTTGTTTTCCCGAAGCCCTGCGTGCTGCCGAACAGACAGCAGAAATTTCTGCACCAGTAGCTTCAAACGCTGCGAGCACACACGCACAGTTTAACATCACCAGCTGCATTACTAGAAAACACGAGGAAGGCTCCAGGAGTTAATTTTGCTTCAAATAGCACATGGAAAAATAATAATAATAATGCATCCTCGCCGGCCCGGCTCCCTGCTTAAACAAGGCGAAAGTCCCTGGGAACTCGGGGGATGCCCGTACCCAGCCCCACAGCTCAGCGCCCCGGCACGCCGCGCAAACCCAGCCCCTTCTCTCCACCTCGCCGTCGGTAAATAAACGAAGGTAGGGCCCGGTATTTATTAAATCCCGTTCTTCGACCACAAAAACAGAGAACTCCACCCACTTACCCCCGTCCAACTACCGGGAAAACGCCGCTGCTGACGGCGACGCCGCCGGCCCCGGCTGCCCTCCGGCATCCGCTGCAGCCGCCCGGGCAGCGAGCGGGGCAGCCTCGGCCCGCCCGGCCCCGTCCTCACACGGCCGCCCGCGACGGGGTCTCCGCTGTCGGCAGACGCAGCCGGCACCGCCCGGGCAGGAGGCAACGGGGACCGGGACCGGGACCGGGAGGGGGACCGGGAGCGGGGCCGGGTCCGTGCCCAGGCCCCGCCTCGCCGCCCCGCCCCGGCCGTCCCCGCGGCGCCCAGCGGGGCCGCCATTTGCCGTGCGGCGGGACCCCGCTGGGCTGAGGCTGGGTGGGAGAGCTGGTAGCTCTCTGGATTTATCTTTAAAGTAAATTTATTTTAAAAACTGGATAGCGTTCCCATGGCAGGGGCGTTGTTTTAATCCTCGAGGTGAGCAAGCCGAGTGCTTGCGTTTCCGTTTTATGCCGGAGCGCGTCTTCTGGACAAACTTTGAGGAGGGACGGGGATGCGTTAGGCAGGCGGTGCGAGCTGCATTCCACCGCCGCTGCTGGGAACAACCACACTCTCCTCCAGTGGCACCAAACGCTGCCCTCAAGGTCACGCCTTTCAAAGGTGCAAAATAATTTCCCTCTTGTGCTGCTCACATCCCAGAAATTCTTTTTAACAATTTCTTCTTATCTTGAAATTCAAACAGCAGAAGTGGGTCTGCTGAACGGCAAGACCATGGGAGCCATTCACCTGCACTTACAGCCTAATCTTGTTTCATTTCCTGGCCTTTCCCCAGTTTACAATAAGTGTGCTAACCACCGAACCATCAAGTCTGCAAAACTTTATGGTTTCAAACAGGACTGTTGGCGAAATTACAGAAATTCCATTTTATTTAACTCTCTGGCATATAACAAATTCCAAAGCATAGGGGAACCTTTTCAACTGGGGAAAAGGAAGTGTTTATTCTAACATATATTGTGAATTTAAAACAGAAAGTTACTTTCTAGAGCCATTGTTAATGGTAATATGGTAATATCTGTGCCAATTTTTCTTAGATAATTCATATAATATATAGCATTGCTGGGTTTGATTTTCACCAACTTTAACAATAAGTGATATGCATAAAAATCCTGATATATCCAGTAAATACTACAGAGCTCTTTTGAGATGCTTCACAGCCTTCATTTGAAACAGTGTTGAGGAGTGCTTCAAGTGTATTAATTGATTTTTTTTTTGTAAAAGAAGTTACCCAAGCATATATGAAATCTGTGAAATGTAGAAAGCAGGGAAGAAAATGCCTAATGAAAATGCAGCCATTTAGCTTACATCAGATGCACAAACTTGCTGGTTTCTTAGCAAAATCTTAAGCCAGGATGATTTTCCAATTTGTGTAAAATAGGTGTTTTCTTCTCTGTAGCATCAATTTTCCTCCCTCTAAAAGGGAAGGTGCTGTCAAAGAAAAGGCAAAGGATTTCTCGGTGTCCACAACATATGTCCCAGGAAAGGGACACCTAAAAGAAAAGAAGTGCCTGTGTTTTAATGAACATGCCCCTCAACCCTTAGGAAATAACTTTTTTTTGGTGGAGTAAAGTCACAGGGACAGTAACTATGGGAAAAGACTCATGACCACAACCAGTTAGGTGACAAATGATCCACCACTAGAGGAAAATCTGCTTATGTTGCCCTGCAGAAGATGCACTGCAAAGAGGAGCTGAGGAAGGGCAAGCTACTGAGACTGAGGTTCAGAGATGAATTACAATTGTTTTAGAAATGGGGACCTCCTAGGGAACAGGCTTGGAGTAAGCATGTGGACAGCCTCTGGTGAGGGTATGAAACACTGATATGTAACTTAGGTGAGACAAGGAGTTGATTTTCCATGGGGTAAGAAGCTTGTGAGATTGTTTTATGAGTCTTTTCTAGAAATGGAGTTGAGACAGGCTCCAGTAAATTGAATGGCTTGAGGTGAGATGAGCAGTGACTGATACACACACCGCAACAAAGATTACAATCAATGCTGAAAGACAATTTTCAACAACGCATTTCAGGCTTTAGACCACTTATCCTCAGAGTTTTTAGCCTCCCGACCAGGGAGGTGATCGTCCCCCTGTACTCTGCTCTGGTGAGGCCGCACCTCAAGTACTGTGATCAGCTTTGGGCCCCTCACTACAAGGACATCGAGACCTCAGAGCATGTCCGGAGCAGGGCTACGAAGCTGGTGAAGGGCCTGGAACACAAGTCCTGTGAGGAGCAGCTGAGGGAACTGGGGTTGTTTAGTCTGGAGCAAAGGAGGCTCAGGAGAGACCTTATCACTCTCTACAACTACCTGTAAGGAAGCTGTGGGGAGCTGGGGGTCGGCCTCTTCTCACAGGTAACTAGTGATACGACTAGAGGGAATGGCCTCAAGTTGCACCAGGAGAGGTTTAGGTTGGAAATGAGGAGACATTTCTTCTCAGAAAGAGCAGTCAAGCACTGGAACAGGTTGCCCAGGGAAGTGGTGGAGTCACTGCCCTGGGGGTGTTTAAGGAAAGGCTGGATGTGGTGCTTAGGGACATAGTTTAGTGGGTTGGACCAGATGATCTTGGTGGTCTTTTCCAACCCTAATGATTCTATGATTTTCTTCAAGGTAGGCCAGAAAAAATGGCAAGTCTTCCTAAAAACCCAGAGAGCAATGGGAAGACCAAGCTGCAATATTGGAAGACCACATCCAGGGCAGGTCTTGCCCTCTGTTCACCCTCTGCAGTGACCTTTACCTCTCAAAGCAAATAGCTCCCAGCTCCAAGAGAGGACAGGTTATCTTCTGCTTCAAAGTTTCTCTGGAGAGAGGAGATCCATCAAAAAAATGCAGAACAAGGCTTGGGAATTGGCTTAATTATCAACAGGATAATTGTCATATTACCCTAAGTAATACAAATTCCTTCTCAGCCAGTACATGGAGTGGCTCTAGATTGTGCTTACCAGAGGTACCGTGCTCAAAAAAGTACAAGAATCATGGATAGAATGGGTGGGATGAAAGGGGGACTGCAGATACTCTAATTCTATGTATGCAAAGCTATCAAGATCAGTGACAGCTCGTTTACAGCAGTAAATTCCAGTTTCTTGTGTAATGTATCCAAATTTCTTTATAAGGCATCATGTGTTCATTTTAGCTTCTCTGCTTTTCAGTGCTGCTGAACTTTCCCTTGCATTTTAAAGAGATTAAGGAGGGGTGTCCTTTTGAAATTTACTTTCATTTGTCCTAACATCTTCTCCAAAAACCAAGCAATCCTGATCTTTTGCTGTATTCAGGGGAAATATTCTGAATGTCTGTAGTTGCAATGGAAATGTTTTACACAGTTTTCCCTACAAATAAATTTATCTGTTTAATGCCATTACAATTACAAGAATTGTTCTAAGAAAAAAAAAAATGCTATTCTTGTTTTTTATTTTATTTTTAGATCAGTTTTTATTACCTTAATAATAAACAATGCCTCATATAGGCATTAGCCAGCTTTCTTCATGAGTGTTAATTGTTTCAAACAAGGTAAAATACTAGTTGGCAAAATTATGCTGTCAAAGAATTTTATATTTATAAAAATGTTACCTACCAGCTTCTGATAGAATCTTGCTGTTGTTTGTACTTTCATCTCAGTGACGTGTAAGGGACGGTGCAGTTTCATGGAGGCAGGGTTTGAGGATTGGCCTTAAAATGATGGCATGTTTCCTTTAAGGAGCAGCAAAACTACTTACATCTTCACCATTGCTGTTTTCTTTTAATCAATGAATTCCCTTTCTGTTCAAGTCGTAGACCTACTAAAGATCATAGATTAAAGTGATACCATCGAAGTCCTATTATAGAAAATAGAATGTAAAATCACTATAGTTTATATGGATGAGGACACGATGGGAAGACTGAGGTAAGAGGCCAACAGCATTTCAGCCCCGAGCAGAGCAGGCCGAGGGGAGGCCTCATGGCGGCCTGCAGCTCCCTCACGAGGGGAGCGGAGGGGCAGGCGCTGAGCTCTGCTCTCTGGGGACAGCGACAGGACCCGAGGGCACGGCATGGAGCTGGGACAGGGGAGGGTCAGGCTGGGGGTTAGGGAAAGGTTCCGCACCCAGAGGGTGGTTGGGCACTGGGACAGGCTCCCCAGGGCAGTGGGCACAGCACCGAGCCTGAGAGAGTTCAAGGAGCATTTGGACAACGCTCTCAGACACATGGTCTGTTTTTTGGGTAGTCCTGTTTGGATCCAGGAGTTGGTCTGGATGATCCTTGTGTGTCTCTTCCAACTCAGGATATTCTATAATTCTATGATTCTAGGTAATATTTGTATGGAATATATCTCATTAAAAGATCAAATATAAATATGTAGATATGATTTGGGAGAGAAAAGGTGGTCTTTTCTTCTGATAGACTGAAGTTGTTTCCATCATAACTTAACGTGTAACTTGCAAGCCAGAGAGAATGGTTGCATTTTTATTTTTCCATCTTTAGATGTTTTTCTTCAGTACTGTCAGCACAAGGCCCCCGGGCTCAGATGACGAAGCAGCAGCTTCATCACTGGCAAGTGCTGGGTTGTGTAGCTTGGCATGCCATCCTCCATCACAGCATAGGGCCCTGGGGGTGCCAGAACCTGATCTCAGCGCCTTTCTTCCCCTCTGGAATTCCAACCCAATGAGTCTCCTGTCTTCTCTCAGAGCACGCCCAGTGCCTCAGCAACAAGAAAAGGAAGATTGATACCTCTTATCTTCCCCCATAAACAGGGAATTTAGACATACATTCATCAAAAGGAGTCCTCAGGACTCTCATTTACTCTTTTATAACATTCAGTAAAGGTTTTGCTCTTAGTTTCTACACGAGCCCTTTGTAATGGTTTTCATGTTAGGTGGGAAGAGTATTAATTTTTTGTATCTCCTTATCAAGGTCAGCATTTGTCTAAAAATACGTCAATTTTTTCTTTTGCTGAGACAGGTACAAACCTGCTGTTTTTAGTGACTGAGAGACCTCAGCTTTGCTCCATGCTGATAAACCACAGAGACAGAAGACTTAGAAGAGAAGTAACAGTGCTCCAGCTCCTCACTGCAGCAGACCAGTTTCTTGGTACCATGTCTCTGTGTGCGTATGAATGTTTTCAGTTTTTGCAAAATATTATCATCAAAGAGACAAGTATTCTAATATTTAGGATTCATTTCCAAAACAAGACTGTTCTTCAGTAAATTTTGCAACCATTTTCACCTTCTCCTGAAATAATTCAGTGCAATATAAATCCAAGCAGTAAAATATATAAATATATAATTGATGCTGAGATTTAAAAGTACTTAATACGATTTCACTTTAATGAATAGCAAATGCAGAACAAATTAGAACCATTAAAACTATTTCTACTCTAAGTACAATCTGAAATTTGACATAAGGATACAGCACTACATATTGCTACAGGCAGTTATTAAATTAATTCAACATTTTACAATACTAACAGTTTATATTGCTAACTATATGCTGATCTCAATGTGATTTGCAGTATATTAACCTTTTTATAATATGTTTACTGTTTTGACAAAAGTGAAAACTGTCAGTTCTTATGTTGCTAGAACCAAGTAGTATTAAAAGGAAATAGAAAAGCATTCATTTGTAGACTTATTTTTAACTCTTTGCTTTACTACTTCACCTTTTATTTTTGCAACAGATTTCCATAAAAGTCCTTCCTGAGAATACAAGCCAAAGTGCAAAAATTAGAGAAAAAAATGTCTCCTTCCCTCATTTAATAAATTCAGTTTTCACTTACCTCTATTGCTCTTAAAAAAGCTCACAAGTTTAGTATATTCACTGTTAAATTACTGTGTATTCACCACATATAAATTAGGTATAGAAATATTATAGAAATATAGGATACTCATTTTGTTCCTTCTGTGTGAGATTTGGTGCTCGTGGGCTTGAAATGCTCGTGACCTCCTGGGCTAGACTGACAATCTAAGAGAAACTTGGCTTTGTGCCCTTGTTGGACTGAACATAAACCAGACTTTCCAGATACTAAAAAAAAAAAAAAAAAAAAAAAAATCAGTGAAACTGATACCTCCTCTCCTAAGGTATTTGCTGTGGCAAACATTGTATACACTATACATGGTCTGAAAGTCACTAAGTAGAAGGTATGGAAGGGGTTCCAGTACCACAGGTAATTCCTTATACCAATGACTACAGTTAATGAAACTGCACTGAGTTCTCAGGTCAGATATTTCAACCTGATAACTTCAGAAAAGTCTTCCTTAAATAAAATGCTTTATTTAAGCATTGCTTAATGCTTATACTTTAAGATCAGATTGAAGTCTTTATGTCTGTGAGGAAGGAAGCTTGAAGCTTTAGTAGGGGTGGCAGACAAGGATGAGTACTTGCAGCAGAAAGTGTGGTAAGGACTTAAGGTGCTCTGCCCCCAATACTGCTTTGTTCAAAAGCAAGGAGCTTCCGATGGGAAAAGTTGGCAAGAAGCTACATGCCCTCACATACTGGCTTCCACAGGAATTTGTGAATAACAACTGGTAGAGCTTAAAGTGACTGGAAATTCCACCCTGGACTCTTTAATTTTATGGTTAAAACTCTTCCCAGCACCAACCTGTGTTGCTTATGGAAGACCATAAATAGTTTCAGCGCCAGGCCTGGATTTCCACGGCTGCTTCATTGTGTGCAACCTCATCAGTTCATGAGGCTTTTGACTTTGCTGTGTGAATTAGTTAAAACCAGTGCATATAAGCTGATTTCTGCAGGTATCTCTGCCATTTTATACATTAAAAAAATAACATTTTACATTGTTTTAGTGTTGTCAGCATAGCAGCTTGACAGGCAAATTGAGCCCAACAAGAATCAAATGTTTATTTTGCTGCTCAACCCGGGTATAGCAGTGCTGTATTTGTACTGAAAGTTTGTAGAAGAACCCCAGTGATTCGGAATTAGCACTGATGTGGTTGAGGCTGCCTACACATACAACAAAGGCAAACAATGAGAAATTGCCCCTAGGCAAGTTTCCATGTGGCAGATTTCATAATCCCAAATACATCTCGATTTCTAAAGGTCTCCAGAAGCTCTCCTCTGTCCCCATCTGTCATTAAGCTAGCAGTTCTGCAGATGGGTGTAGTTAAAACAAGTTTCTAATTCTCATGATTCAAATTATAATGTATTCAAGAATTAGCGCAAACAGAGCCTCTTTTAAATTAGCATTGATTTAAGTCACTGCTGAGTAATAGTGCAAGTAGTAACCAAAGCAAAAAATGCAGGACAGGTTTTTGTTTGTTTTTATATAGAGTAGCATCTAGATTTTGTAGGAAGGAGCAATTAGCGATTATGTGTTTTTACGGCAATAAACTCCATTTTTATCATATGCCTGCTGTTGCTAAGATAGTAGTTTCAAATTACCTTTACATACTGCACTAAAAACAACAGGTTTGCCCAGCTTGTATGGCCAGATGATTCTCCAAAGTTTAATACACTGTTGTATTTATATAATAAAAAGGGTTTACTTGGCTCAATCAATCCAGAAAATAGTAATATGATAGGTGCTATGCAGTTAAAAAGTTGATTTTTTTCTCCTGCTCACAACTGATCCCTTGGATGTCTGAGCAAATCCCCTCTTTGAAGGTATGGGGAGTGTGGTTGAACAGTGACTGGCTCCTGCTGTGCCTGAAGTCAGCTTCAATGAACCATGCTGGGTCAAAGACCCCTCCCCAAAAAACGTTCAACTCAAGTCAGGGATGGAAGCTACAGTGGAAACAGCAACAGAATTACAAGTACAGAAGGAGGAAGTGAAACTAGCTTGGTAAAAAGGAAAAATACCCCATAAAAATAGTGAATACATTTCAGCAAGCAAGGGAGTGAAGTGTTTCAGTCCTAATACAGATGCTGCTCTTGAGTGCTACCAGACCACATCTAGTTGTGATCTAGGTCTGATGTTTCTGCCACCAGTACCACTGAAGCACGAAGCTGTTTAATATTGAATCCAGAGGAAATAGCAAGACATTGTGAACACCATTTAAAAGTCAGTTATTTAAAATCAGTTATCAGTGGTTAAGTCACAGGTGTATATTTATATAAGTAACAAAATGATTAAATATGAATGTGGTAACACTGGGACAACTTCTGATTTCCACCTAACAATACTCTTTTACAAGTTAATATTTTGGCCTTATTTCAGCATTAGTACAGTTTCCAACTTGTGCTCCCATAATACACAGACCATTTTGTATAGACAAAATAGTTCAAATTCGTATATGTTGAAAACTTTGTCTCGAAGATTAATTCTCTACTGCAATGCTTATAGAGCATTCAGCTTTTTAATAGCAGAATTGTTCAATTACAGCATAGGTGTTAAACATCTGTAGGTGCAGATATTCAGAAGCTGATTTGGAACTAACTAGTTAGCAGATAAGTACATGCTAGTTGAGTAGTTTCAATAGTAACTTGCACTGCAGCATTAAAAACTGAAGCTTTTAACATACTGTGTGGTTTTGGCTGGGAGAGAGTTTCCTTCTAATGCTGTGCTTTGCATTTTTGATGAGAGTAAGTGATAACAGTGGTTTTGGTTGCAAAAACAGCTGAAGATAACATTTGACTTTCTACTAATCCCTGAAACAATCTTCAAAGCATGTTTTTACTTATGCCTTTCAAAAACGGCAAACAATAGCCTTTTTCAGAATGCAGGCACTGTAGGTAGCAGCATCACGAAGTTCATCAATTTGATTCGTAAAATTAGAATGGAATCATAGAATATCCCGAGCTGGAAGGGACCCATAAGGATCACCAAGTCCAACTCCTGGCACTGTACAGGTCCACCCAAAAGTTCAGACCGTGTGACTCGGTGCACAGTCCAAACACTTCTTAAATTCAGGCAGGCTTGGTGCAGCGACTGCATCCCTGGGGAGCCTGTTCCAGTGTGCAGCCACCCTCTCGGTGAAGAACCTCTTCCTCATGTCCAGCCTAAACCTCCCCTGCCGCAGCTTGACACCGTTCCCGCGGGTCCTACCGCTGGTCATTGCGGTCAGACAGCAGACTCGGGCACACCCAGGACCTGGGCGGCCGCGTGTTTCCCCGAGCCCCCCGTCTGAGCAGCCACCTCGGTGACAGCGGCCGGAGAGGCCGCGAGAGACGCGGAGGCCATGGCTTTCTGCCTGCCTGATACCGCGGCCGGGTTCCCCGCCAGCAGGTTACGAGGACCGGAGGGAAGGACCGCCGCCACAGAGCGGCCACGGGCCCTCCCTGCTGGCCCTGCCCGCGTGAGCTGCCCCGGCCGCCCGCGCTCCCCGGGGCCGCTTTTGCAGGGCCGGGGAGGGGGCGCTGCCGGCCCCGCCTACGCCCCGTCAGCCGCCCTCGGGAGGGCTGCGGGGCCTGGCGGCTGCCCCGGCTGCTTCGAGGGGCCGCGGTGCCGAGAAAAAAGCCCTGCCCGCCGCGGTGCCCCGCTCCGCTGCAGAGCTCATTATACTGTACTTCCGCATGCACAGTACTCTCCGGTTGTGGCACTTGGAGCTCTTTCTGATGAAGCCTCGTAGCCTCCTTCACCTTGTACTTTTCTCCTTTCTGTTCTGCACGTTCTGTCGTTGTTTACCACTTAAGCCATTTTACTTTTCTTCAAACTCAGCTAATTCAGTTGTTTGACTTCTACTTTGGGCACTGCCTTCCTTCCTCAGCCTTGATTGTGTAGCTAGAGTTGAGGCTTATCGCGTGAGGCCAATACAACAATTTAGCAATTTCAGCTATCCCTTCAGCTACTGTGTTACATAGTTGGTGTTTTATAATCATTGTTTAACAGGGATAGGAAAAGATGGTTGTGATGGGAAATTGTTTGGAGAAGTCAGTGTGGGAAGAGTAAATCACCACTAGGATGGGAAATCATTGGGGTAGGAAATCACCATTAGCGATGGGAAGTTACTCTTGAGCTAGGTGAACCTTGGGATGGGAAACTGTCCTGGGCAAGGAAAATCCTCCATGAGATAGGAAATCCTCGAGATGGGAAGCCTGCTTGGGTACCCAAAATCAAACCACCACAAGCCTGCCGGCAAGGGGTTGGTCAGAACGCTGGCCGTTGGGACAGAAGGCCCTGTGCCCCGCTCTTCAGCCCAGGGCCCCACAGCTCACCCCAGCCCCTCTTTGGCTTTTCCCCCCACAGAGTCCCGGGCACTTCTTCTGGCAGCTGGAGAAGGACATGGCCATAGCCAAGAGATTTGGGTACCTGTAGCCCTCCACTCCCCTATGGCCTCTGCAGTGCCCAGGCACACTCAGCCCGCAGCCACAGACACCTCGGCAGGCACCTGCTCCTGCTGCAGCCACGCTCCTCTGCTCTTTCTCTTCTGCCTTGCCCTTGTCCCTCTTTAGTGCTCTACCAGGGCAGTGTGTCCTGGCCCTGGCTGCCACCACAGGGACAGCAAAAACACCAGTGTCCCAGGGCCACCACCACAAGCCCCATTCCTTCCCTGTCAAAAATCACCTTTCCTCCAAACTCCTCTTTACAGTTAGAAACTGTGGGGATGGGAAAATAAGAACGGGATGGGGAGCTAGGGGGATGACAAGTTGTTGCCATCAGAAATGCTTCTCAGCCTGGGAAAGGGATGGGATTGGAAACTGGTATCATATGGATTGTCCTTTCTCTTTCCTTCCTGCTCTGTTGCTGAAATTAGCTATGTTTAGTGTTCACTTTGCAAAGCTTCTGGCCCAGGTCTTCAGGAAAACACTGTAAGAAAAAAAATCATCCAATGCCTTCAGAAAGCCCAGTAAGAAAAAATCAACAGCAGTTCCCTGCAAAACTCAGCACATCATCTTGAAATGTAAGGAGAACTGCTTACTAAGGCAGAACCTGCCATTCATGAACCCCTAATGCCTGGGGATGAACCCCGGGATGTCCAGAACATGCCATGCAGTGGCAATCAGCACCTACATTCAAAAGAGAAAAAAAGATCTCAGGTACCTGACCTGGAAGAATCTGGGGCGAATAATCAGAACCAGATCTTTCTGACAAGGTCATAAAGGCCATAGAGTAATCCAAAAAGGTTACAAAGGCATAATCGGGAAAAACAGAAGGGAACTACCAGGCACAGACCTACCTCCAAAAGACAAAAACATTCCAGATGCCAGCTGTGGAGTAATCTGGGACTGCTATCCAGAACTAAAACTCTCTCAGGATGTAGCCAAAAAGCCATGGAGATATCCAAAAACACTCTAAATGCATGCCCAGGAGGAGGCAAGGTAGCTACTAGGCATGGACCTACCTCCAAGAGACAAAAGTTCTCAGCTACCTGCCCTGGAGGAATCTGGGGCTGCTATCTAGAACTAAACCTCTCTCAGGAGGTAGCCAAAAGCAATAAAATTATCCAAAAAATGTTAAAAAGCCGTGCTTGGGAGGATGCAAGGGGAATGACCAGACACAGACATACCTCCAAAAGGAACAGGAGCTCTCCAGTACCTGCCCTGGAGGAATGTGGGACTGCTATCCAGAGGTAAAGAAACACAATTTTACTGGGTCCCTAGCACAGACGACTCCATGTCTAAATTCAATGATTCCTCCTTCCTCCACAGAAAGAGAAGAGGGCAATACACCTGCCCTGGAGCTCTTCTGGACGCTGCATGAGATTCTCTCACCCTGCAATTCAGTCAAGAACATGCTACAAAACGCCTGGCAGAAGTCGAGTCCCTGCTCACCACTTCTTGTGCACCTTTCAGCTGGCGCACGATCAGATGTTGGAACACAGAAAATTGAGAATTAAACAAATTAAACATAACAAAATTAGTCTCTTCACTGAGAAGGCAGCTTCAAAAAAAAGTGTGGCAGAAAGCAGTTTCCAACCCTATTTGAAACACTTAAAGCTATCTGCTTTGGCATATGGGTTATGGCATAACCATAATTAAGAGATGCACTGTTTTTGTCTAGTTGATTTTATTGTTGCATATTAATAACACCGACACAGTTGATACCAGAGAGAACCCTTATGGGACAAGTGCCATAATGCAAATTATGAAAGAGAAAATCAGTGTAAAGTGTGAGCAGCACAGCATCTGTTTTAAAAAAGTCAATGCCATGAAAACTTGTGGTATTGGACTTCACTTAAAAAAAAAAATGGGAAAGGCCTAAAGTTCACAAACTTCCCAAAACACAAGAAAAGCCATGTGCATCTCCCCAGTCAATGTCAGGATTTAATTCCATGAAAGACTTTTTCCAAATTCAGTGTTTAAATTTTCTATGTATTTTATGTTATTTACCATAAGAGAGCACAGTCAGCTGTTCTATTCTACACACAATTTGCCCCAAAAGAGTGAAGGAATATACGATCACATTGTCCTCTAGCCTCAAAGAGCTATTTCAACCAGTACGTATACATGTAAACAGAATACCTAAATAAGGGCTTAAAAACAATTTCATGGAAGTATCCCAGTTCAGCTATTTGTGCTCTTTATTTCAAAAATTCAAAGTGCCAAATACAAGCAGAAAGTTTCAACTATTGCAGTCTAAATTAAGAATGATCCCACTTGCTTGTGTGAATTTATAGAAATCATTTAAAGCCACAATTCCAATTAATTCAAAAGGGCTGAGAACAGGAATACATTTACAGTAGCAGCACAGCTTGCGTGGCCAAATTCTCAAGAATAAATTTTAAACTTATTAACAAGTAACTGAATGTACAGGTGTTGACAGTTTAACGTAACTCAAGAATAGACAACTACTGTACTGATACCAAATTTGTTAATGCATAATCTATCTGAAAAATATACAAAAGCCAAAGTTATTACATGAAATTAAAACCCAGTTTTAAAAAGTGCACAGTAAAAACTGAAGGTAATTACTATATAAATTATCCACAGAGTGTATGTGTCCTGGTTTAGATACAACATGAAGTTCTGTTAGAAATTCTAAGTACTTTAAAGCCATTTACAGCACCAATCCCATTTTTACTAGATCAATTACCACGCCTGCTTCCTGTAACAAACAGGAACTGGATATGAATGTTCCATATCTTCATTCTGTTCAGCAGCCGTCTCCATGGACAGTTGATGAGCCAAGAACTATCGATTTTTGTTCTTTTTAGAGTTTCCCTGCAACAAGAAACTAGTTAACACAGTACATAGTTCAGATAAGAATAGTATACAGACAACAAATAAAACCTGAGGTCTGATAGTTTATACCCACAGCAAACAAGAAAGAAGCACAGTAAAACTGAGAATAAGCAGTCCGTCTGTGTTAATAACAGAAGCTTTTAACTGCTTGCTCTGAAAATCTGTCCTTACAGGCGTAACAGAGGAAAAGAGTACCAGAGCTTTCAAACAAGTACAACAGTACCTTACTTTAATTGAAACCTACGGTAGATGAGACATTTGAGTTATGCCCCACAACATTCAGTTGTATTAGCACCACTAACAGTGTAAGGACACCGAAGGCAAGTTAAACCATAATTTGCCCTTCAGTAATTCTTCAAGTATAAACCTTACAGGATAATTGCCTCAAATGAAATTGATTCTCCACCCTAACATTTTGTTCCAAAACAAGCTTGACTTCAGCTTAGTCTACACAGAATATTCTGAGTTTGGAAGAGGATTTATTTCACGACAATCATATTACATTTGACTTTCAGCAATTCCACAATGCAAACATGCAGCTTAAATTTTGTACAGTAGTTACTTGCTGGCAATTCTCCATTTTCCTATTTCCTTAGGATAACATTTGTTTTTCTAATGGTTTAATTCAGTTGAAATGAAAGCAATGCAGTTTGTTTTCTACATTTGATAGCATCCAAAACGCAGAAGAGTGTGTCTACTGTTATGAGATTATGACTTACTTCCTTAGAGACAGAGTACCCCTTCAAGTTTTATAATTAAGACAGGTTAAAAAATCCACAAAACATTTTATAAAAACATGAAGCAATATGGTCAGTATACAAAGTGTCCTTCTAGAAGCAACAAGAGCTTCTAGGAAAAAAAGCAATCTTAAAGAGCACAGTGTCAAGCCAAAATACTCAAACATCTGAAGGAAAACATGGAGGAAGTCTACAAATAAAAATCACCATCATGCGGTGTCTAATCAAAACATAGATCTTCACATACACACCCCTCATTGAAACCTGCTTCCATGCATTCCACAGTTCAGCAGAGTTATTTGTTTCACAGCCAAACGAGTGAAGAATAAAGACCTTCACAACATACATTTCTGCCTAAAACCTTCAGGATGGGATATACCATAGTTTAAGCACTGACTGCTCAACAGCAGACTACTGTATTTTTCATCATAAAGTGGAAAAACTTGCTTCTGGTAAATGGATAAACTCCTTACTTGGAAAAAGAAATGTATGTGGGACTTTTGAGAAACTTCATAGAAGAATTTAAGTGGCAACTTTTTCACTCCCACGTGAAAAAACCAGACCAGCTAGAATATGGAAACAAAGCAAAGGAGAGAGAACAATTGCCAGGACAGGAGCACAGGACGTTATCATAAACATCCTATATCATTAGATGGAATTGCAAATAGTTTCATTTTCACCAGATTAAAAAAAGAGTGCTGATCTTTCACAGGGTACACTTTAAACGTGTATGCTTTGAAGCAGTGGTATACAATGTCTGCTCTTTCTTTCACACATGTACGCTTCCAAAAATATTTTCTTTTTGGAAATATGCATGACCAAGTTTGGAGTTTTCTTTCCAGTTGGCCAAGAGTAAGAACTACAGCTTGTTGATTGATTTGTGAAAGGGCATTACTGCAGGCATGCCAAATGCAACCCAGAGAACTCCACTAGCCAGTGTCTACTGTCAACACTTGACAACTTACCTTACTAGTCATTTTTAGTGTATCAATTTCTTCCCTTTGTTTAGTTAAGGTCTCATTCATACTGCATAGATGGTCACTCATCATACTTAACTGATCCTCGTAACTTCTCTTTGTTGTCATCAATTCATCCTATTAGGACAAAAAACAGAAAAAAAAGTCCACAACTTGAGGCCTTTGATCAATATTAGAAAATGTCTGCTTTTCCAGTTGTCACCATCTCCACTTAGTGATCTACGCTTTTGATGCAATATGTGCAATAAAGCCAAATTGCACTTAAACCATTGAAATTACATCAATGAATCACAAACTGCAGTTAAACCATTGAAAAATACCACTTGACAAAAAAAAAAGTCAATAGTTACTTCCTTTCACCTCTAAATTTATGCACAGTCTTCTCCCCGTAATAATGTTTGGTTTTATGGTGCTTTTTTTTTCAGCTTTGTATAGCTTACATAAAAGCTGAACAGCTAGATTTTCCAACACTTCTTCCAACCAAGACACAGGCAAAATCTATAGCATTAGAACACTGCCTGTACATGGACACAGGCAGCACATGAATCTGAAGGAATCAGCAATTCATGTGCAGTTGCAGAGCGATCTTTCTGGCCCTAAAAACATGGAAGGATACTGTGCATTACTAGAACATAGCAATGAATGGATAGAGACTCTTTAGGAGAGACAAGATGGGAAGGCAAAGAATTGCGCTCTATGTGAAAAAAGTAGTTAAAACACAGTTACCCCTACACAGGGTAACATGGTAGGCATCTGATACAAGTAGTTAATCTCACTACCAAGACCCTAATCCTCATGAGGGATTTTAACCATGCTGCTATCTCCTGGAAGGACAAGGTGGGATGCTAGCAATTCACAAGTTTTTAGTGCCGTAAAGGATTTCTTGATACTAGTGATCCACAGACAAAGTCTCTCTGCCAGACCTGTTACTCGCAAGTAAGGAAAAGCTGGTCAGGGATGCGTAAACCAGTGCTAGCTCTGGCTGCAGCAACCATAAATTAGTGGAATTTAAGATCCAGAGAAAAGCAAGCAAGACAAATAGTAGAATTACAGCAACCTTAGACAAAATCTACTCTTCTGAAATCCTTCTCAAGGTTTGCTGAGCAAGATTCCTGTGAGAAACTGCCCTGGAAGTGATAGTTAAAGGGGCCAGGGAAGTTGATTGATAAAGGACAACCTCCTCAGAGCAAAGAACAGTCCAATGCTTAGAAAGCTGAGGAACTGTGGGAGAAGGCCAAGAAGGGAGAAGGTCCTGACTCAACAACTTGATCCAAATGGTACCTGCTCTGACCCAGGAGTAGGCCAGATTGCTTTCAAAGAACTGTTTAGATTGGAAGGGTCCTAAGGTAACATTCACCATTATACAGACTACTGAACACAGTAGTGTGCCTACTTTTTTTTAATTGAATATTGAATTGGAAATGAAGATCTCATGCCAAGCTGGATATTAATTGTGGAATTGGCTAAAGGAACAAATCAAGACAGCACTTTTGGTTTATGAACAGTTCTGTCAAATGTCTATCATTAGTATTCATTGCATTTTAGGCACTCGTTATCTCAGGCTGCTGAACAATTAAGATATGAATTAAATATGAAGAAAAGTGAAGAATTTGCAAGATTAGTTATATTAATTTTCTTTTACTATTGTCTCCATCAGCTGTGTGGAGGGAAAGGACAAAAGGCCAAGTTCCCAAGAAATTTGGTGTAAGCATTTATCATGTTATTGTTAACAACTTCTTAAAGATTACCCCAAAATTATCTCTGCTTAATATTAAGATATCCATCCACAAAAAAATGTCAGAGGCTTTTCTAAGACTTTCAGTCCCACGTGCTAGAATGGATTAGGGATTCCATGTTTTATCTAGGAAAGATTGTACTTCCATCATTTTCCTAGTCCTGTTTAAGTTAAATGAACTAATATGGAGTCAACCTTGACAGTATCACAATACTGTACTAATACCGTAAGGAGCAGAAGACACTACGGGAGGAAAAAATGGATGCAAGTGCTGCCTGTACTCCTCCCTACACAGCGGGAAACAAGGCACTGAAATATGCCATACAAGTCTGCATTTAGACATACAGAAAACACATTTTCATAAAAAAGCCTTGACATCAAATATGCTAAAACACAGGCTTGGCTACTACCACCTTTTCTTTGCAAGGATATTTCATTTCAACATTATACATGGATTTGACGTGTATTACTACTTTTCTCTACATACCATTAGTTTTTACATCTCTTACTAAGGACCTAGAAGAGACAGGACTATGGTGGTCTTTTTCTCCTTCACCTTCCTCTTACACACAATTAACTACACAAATACATTCTATTACGTCATTTAATATTTTACTTGCCTGTAATCTACTGATGTTTTGACTAGCTAGTTTCAATTCTTCCACGAGTGATTCCTTGGACTTCTCCGCTAAAGACAGTCTTTTGGCAAGCGCTCGACACTGTCAATTCAAGCAGGATAAGGAGGGCAGAAAGGAAGAAATTTAGTTCTACAGTATTGTCTTGTGACTGAATACTTTGAATGTTTCCATCTTTCTGGGATCCTTACATACTCAGATGTTAACCAGAATCTGTGTATGTTTTTAAATATAAAGATAAATAAATAGTTAACATTAAACTTTTGTTTCATTTTACAGAATTAGTACATTACCACTTATCTGAACTTTATCACATTATTTCTAGGAATATATTTGACAAGCAACACGACTCACTTCATACATTGTTCAAGTATTGCAGGAAGATAGTTTACTATATCATCTACTATTAAAAACTAATTTTAAGATATTTTGGTTAATTCTACAAATCAAAAACAGCCACTACACTGTGTTCAAGAAGAATTATTTAATGATTTGAAAAGAAAAGAGGAAGCTAAAGAGACTATGAATTATTCTGTTAATTTTTAACGTTAAGTACAACTACTCAGGAGAGTTGTTTTTATCACATCATATGTTCAACTATGTTTTTAGAATGATGTCAGCATTATTTTAAGATGAAGTCAAAGATAGCCTGGTAACTAATCTCACCAGCCATTTCACCTTATAGGAGCAGACCAATACATGATACACATTTTAATTCTTAATGCAATAAAGAAAACACTCATAAAAGCCTTTTTTAAAAAAAGTCTGTCTATACTATCCATTGTTAGCATACAAGACCACAGACGAAAACATATTCCAAGAACAATTTTTTCTCAGATATGATGTACTTTATATTTAACACTTGCTTATGGAAAATTCAAAAAGCAATTTTCAGTACAAACACTGCCTGTATGCTCACCTCAGCATGAAAGTGTACTGATTTGCTGTCAGCAAGCTGTAGATGAGATGTAAGTTCTGCTATCCTTGCCATATAGTGTTTTTTTATCAAGTCTTCCCGAGACTCAACATCTGGAGCCTGGTAAATCAAAAATTGAAACAGACATATTTAAGTTTAATAGACTGAATACTTCACAGTGCATCACAACACAGTCTTCTCTATTGACTTCCCTTCCCACCTGATGCCCAATATATCCAAAAGCATTAAGTTCCCCAAACCACAACAGACAAATTAGAGGTCAAATCGAATGACAATGCCTACTTTGTGTCGTATTTCCTTTAAGGACAATAAGATGACCAAAGATTCAAGAAGTTTGCTTGATTTAACATATCAAGTCTCTGGTGAATATAAGAGAAACCACTGCAGAAGTAAACTCATTCTACCACCTTAAAAAAAAGGCAAAAAAAAAAAAAGCTACTAAACACTGACTGGAGTTTCCCAGCAAGGAAGAATTCTTCCATGTAACTAAGTTTGTGAAGCTCACTAACTCTCAGAATGGTGCACGTTCCAGAAGTTCATTTAGACATGAGGGTGGGTTGTTGTTTCTTTTTGGTGAAGTGGTGGTTTATAACTGAGAGGCAGCTTTCATATGATTTCTCAATACCTCCAAGTTCAGCCCTATGCAGCAGCTTTTAAGATCTGATATCAGTTATTACCTGACTCCCACCCCCATTTTAATCATTCCTTCAGGAAAAAAAAAAAAAAGGAACAAACTTAAATACACGTCAGTTCCCTGCAATGGCAGAAAGCCAAAGCACTGAATCTTACTCTTAAGTTCTTGCTGTGGCAAGCATTATGCTATAGCAGTGCTAAAGGAAGAGTTAGCATTTGGTCTGACAGCTAGCCCTGTGTTTCTTTCAGTATAACCTCTGGTTTGGGATAGCCTGTTAAACACAGACATACAGCCAGTGACTTTTCCTACACCACTCCCAAGCTTAAGCCCCTTCTCAGGAAATTAAGACTTGAGGCCTGGAATCCACTTGTGGTTCCTAAGGAAAGCATCGATCTCTGTACTTTTACTGAAACTACAGAGACCAGACCTAGACTACAGCTCATGCTGTTCCGGGCCACTTACACGAGTAAAAGCTACAGTTCGCTATACAGAACAAAAAGATATATACGTGATTTCAGAAGTTTGAATATATCGTACAGACTACCTGAGTGATTCATGCCATTACTTTACTTTATTCTTGATATTTAATTACACCTTTGGAATAAGGGTAACAATTAAATTTAAATATTTACCAGATATATTTGGATAATGTTCAAAATAGATTACCTTTTCGTTATCAGTAGTTATAGTCAACATCCCAACCTAAAACATGGAAGAAAATACACATGAAGTGAGGATTGTAGAAATAGGTACCTGTCACAAAAGGACTTTAATAAAACAATCTTGAAGCAGTTAAAATTAAATTTGAGAATTTCCACATGTAACATAAAATAAAGCACAATATACAGGAATACCTTGAACAGAATCAAAGGTGACACCAAGTCTTCAAATATTAAGTGTCCCTTATCTCAGGATGTACACATGGAAAGAGCAATAAAAACAAGATGCAGCTAGCTTACCTGATTATGCAACTACTTTATCATATGCACATGAAAAAGCAATGCTTCAACGCACTAAGGTGTCCAAATTACACAAGGAAAAGGAAATCTCAGAAAAAAAGAAAAAAGGAAAAGGAAACTTCAAGAAAAAGAACATCTTGGATTTCCTGAGTACCTGATGAATTCCTTTCTTTGCAGGTTGACTAATAAATTTCATTGACAGCTTAGTGTAAAGCCCTGACAGAATTCTAGCAGAGGGATGTATGTGATTAACTAGTTTCATGTAAGAATATTTTCGTACAGTTTTTTTTTCCTGACCCAAAACAGGACTATATATAGATTTGGGTCTATGAACAACGTTTTTGTTATTCTGACCTGTCATTTACATCAAGCACTGTGACTAGAAAATAACCTCCTCAAACTCCTAAAGGATAAAATATAAGATCAAAAACATAAAATGCCAGTTTACTTCAAAACATGTAATTCCAAAACTGGTTGGACTTGACGATCTTAACGGTCTTTTCCAACCTAAGTGATTCTGCAAAAAACAACCCACTGGTCTTTTTTTTTTTTTATCCTGGAACAGGAAAGAGGTGAAGAAAAAAACAAATTCTATTGAATTTTAATAGATTCATCTTAATAGATTATTTCATGTCTTACAGATGGCAGCCCTGTTAATACCATTGCGGAAGCAGCAGCTCAGAGGAAAGGGCAACCCTTTTAAAATATTCATAATAAACAGCAAAAAGCTATTTACCAACACAGAAAAACAACACACAATGCATGCTATATCCAAAAGCAATCGATGAACCCAAGATGTATGAACCTATGCAGGTTATGTAAAATTAATGATCCAGAGAATACTGGAAACTTGAATGACTTCAAGTTAACTTTAAGTTATACTACACAGACTTGTAGTAAGTCTTTTAGCTCTTTTAAAAATACTAGTTACCTACTTCTGCTTGCTTTAACTATCTATAATATGTTAATACCTATCATTTCCCCCTCAGTCACAGAAATACAGAACCACAAGAATGCCTCTATTATACTAAATAGTGAACAAAGTCTCAAAGGCCAAGAAATGCCAAAATCTGAACAAAGTATCAGCAAGCCACTTTGCAAACATAATGAACCCAAGCATGACTGCATGATTTCAACACCAAACCACTTTCATTGTTTCACTGATCAAACAGTACTTAGTACTACTACCAACTAAAGTGTATTTTTTTACCCATTGAAGGCAAAACATCACTTACCAGACTAGTACTTTTAATAGGTTCCCTCTGACTCTTTTCTGTTGTTTCCTCCTTTTGTTCAATTACATTTGGCAAAACAGAACGTTCTTGTATAGTTTCAGCTAAATATCCACTAAGAGAGTTCTTCAGTTTTTGGTTTTCTTTCTCTAGTTTTATTTTAGCTAGCTGGGCCTCCAACATCCAATGCTCTTTTTCTTGTTCAAGTTTTGCAATTTTCTCTAAACTCTGCTGGACCTTTAGGATGGAAGTTCACAGTTCACATTAATGAACACAGAAAAAACACAGCCCAGGAGTCATTTGAAGGGAATTATTTCAAATCGTAACACAAATGAGCTAGCGAATAACGAAGCAGTAGGCTGCTTTCTGTAGGTTGAACTGTGATCATCTATGACACACACAAACACCCCCCAAACTGTCCAAATAAGAAAAGCTATGGAACTGTATGTAACCTTTCACTCCACACGTTTCTATTCAACATCACCTCATCTCAAATAATAGACTCTGAACATGGGCCACTACAAAAAACACAAGTCGTTTTCTTTAACCAAAGTTAAAGGACAGTAACACAAAAACAGCCTGAACATTCAAGCTAGTCAGAGGAGTTTTAGTCAGTACTTCAAATTAGCAAGTCCCACTCATAACGAGGTGGGGAGGCCGTATAAGGCCTTTTAAATACCGTTTAGTCTCCCTCTGCCTTATCTTCCAGAAAAGGAGACACACACTTCAATGATAGAACTGTGATCTATTAATATACTGATAAATCACTGTTGTTAACCAGTGCATAGTCAAAAAACACAAGACAGTACATAAAATTAGAAATGAATATTCCAGTTTGAGCTGTTCTTTTACTCTCAAAAAATAAGTAAGACATCTGTAGTTATCTTATCACTCAAGTATGTGTCTTTATGTACAAATAACCACATAACACACACAAGTAGACTAGTCAATACTACTTTCCTTTACAACATACATTATTAGACCTCAGTACAATTTATACCAGAATACCTGTTGTGCAAGACCTTCTCTACTTTCTGTGGAACTCAGAAGAACTCTGCGATTGGCTAAAGCCTCTTCATAAGGCACTGAATCTGCACAAGGCTGTGAAAGGAGAGAAAACATGTTTCACAATACATCAGAGTAAGTATTCACATTTATTTTCTTATTGTCCTTCTTACTTTACTAGTGGGAAAACTACTTACCAATATTTATACCAGACAGTAAAAAAATGGTTCAATGGTTCAAACTCAAAGAAAACCATTGCCTTCTCTCCCCAAAAATGTATACAAAGTTTTCTGAGCACCTTTTACTTGTGTCCTACTTGGTGATCAAATCTGAGATCCACTTAGATATCACAACATAAGGGTTCTCAATAAATCACTCTGCTGTGAAGTACATCGTAACTTAATTTTTAACTATAATGGGAACAGCAGGGAGATCTGGTGACATTCAGTCTTTTGGTTCAGGGTATTTTCTCTATAGCTACTTTTCAGCTTTGTTTTTGTTTGTTTGTTGTTTTCCTTCTTTTGATCTCCACTGCCTTCCAGTGAATGCAAGTACAAAAATGATGTCACTCACCATATTCTTGGTGAATACAGCTGGAAGTTTAAATAAGTAGTTATCAGAGTCTCAGAGTCTTAGTGCAGATACTACTTTCTGAACTGGTTAACAGCAGAATCAACACACACGGTCAATTTTGAGCGCAACTGTGATCTAATCACTTCAATAGTATTACTGCTGTATGGATCCCATTCTCCTCAGCCAAAAACTCTCTTTGAGAAAATTCATTCCAAACACTGGAAACCAATGGTCTGTATTTTCTTTGAGATAATTGAATAGCAATTAAATTATGCTTTCTCTGTGCAAGCACACTAAATGAACAAACCTTCTTCAAAGACTTCATGTAAGCAACTGCTTTTTTCTTGTACTGCAGCATACACTCAGCTGAAAGAGGGCTGACAAACTCTGTTCCTCCTTTTGGGCTGTAGCTTAACAAAGCAGTGAAATGATCCAAGTTGTTGCTAAAGAATGAGGCAATCTAGACATAAAGAGAAGTCACTTTTTGAATTAAGTTGAACAGAATGACTTAGAGCAGTAACTCATTTAAGAGAAAGACAAGCAATTAGTGAAACAACTTTACAAAAAGAATGTAAAGAAGCTACAGGCTCTTCTACATAGCTTGGACCTTACTAAACATCCTTTTTACAAGATCAACTCTTATGACAGTTTCTAAAGTTATGCCCTGAAAGTACCTTTCATTAAGTTACCATATAGTTAGTAGTATCAGAGGTAAACCTAGATATGTTAAATATTATTATTTTATTAAAAAACTCTCAAGTTACAGCATTGTATTAAGACAAATTTCCATTACCTTGCCCATTCCATTTGTTAAAGACACAACAGAGGATAAAATACAGTCATTTGTAGTTATGAGTTTCTGTGTGACAGTTGGAACATCTTGTTCTAATGTAGCTTTCTGACTGTAGTGCTTGGAAATGTCTAGAAAAATAAAAACAGTTATGTCAATTATGTTTTTGTCTATTCAAACAACCATTTCCAAATTCAGTTAATGACCTTGGGTTTTGAACAATTTTCCCCTCTTTAAGTACGTTGTGCAAGTGTTTATAGTCTGGATGCTTCTAGTTGTTCAGTAGACTGCCTCACACAACTGTTTAAGATCAGAAGGAACAGTTATTACGCCTGTTACGGAACGCAGATTAAAGGGGTGTATTGGTATTTTGCATCCCAAAAATCATAGCTATACAGGGGAGCCAAACTCCCACTGAACCTAGCATTTGAGTTCAAAAGTGTACTTCCACATATTTACATCAGGACACTAAAGATATAATTATTAATAATGTTCAGTATCTGAGTCTTAAGCTTACATGACTTAGAAGGGTAGGGTATTTTAATTCTGTCAGAGAAAACCTAAAAGTCTACTAAAAAATCAGAGTATCTCTTCCTATAATCTGAAGTTCTTTCATGTAAAATTAACAGAACAGTCTTCTGAGAGAGAAAAACAGAAACAAATCCACTACACACATTTCTTGAAAAGAATTTACACAGAAATATTAGCTTCCATACTCTAATAAATTTCAACAATATCAAAATAAAAAATTCAAGTATTTATAATGTAAAATAGATGTTCTCAATTATGGTGTAATTAAAATGAACAAACATTTCACATGTAAACATTTTACAGCTATTTTACAATCAAGTACTTTTGTTATAAAAGGGAGAAATCCAAGGTCATCACCACCAGAAATTTCAACTTGAGGCAAGTTTAAGCAATTGGAGAACTGTTTGAGTTATGAAGGGAGGGTAAAGAGAAACTACAAATCAAGAGTTCTCGAGTACGTGAGCATGAAACATTACACACATCCGTTGCTAACTAATGAGTTCTGAAAACTTTCTTCAATGCTTTTTCTGTCTTCTTAATTTTTATTAAATTGTATTGAGATTACATTGCAGCAACTATACCAAGAGCATGTATCAATAAACTTATCTATGCTACAATACTCTCTGGCATAGTAGTACCTCATGTTGTTTGAGGTCTCTACAAGTCTCAAATCTACAAGTCTCTGATATCATCAGTTTTTTAAAACAGGACCCTGTGAAATGGGTCAGTGCTATTGACATTATTGCTAACTGACTGAACAAAAACAACATACGTTTTGTTTAAAATAAGACCTTAATGTTTATACAGCTGACTGGTATCAAAGCAGTTCAACCATACTCATTACTCTCCCTAAACAGCTACATAGTACAGAAGCTATTGGATATATGGATTTGTATGGACTAAACATATGTTTTAAAACTCCCTGAGTATTAACCAAAGAGCACTCCACTAAAAATCCAGCATAACCACAACCTTTTGATAAAAGAAAAGCCATTTGCAAGCAGAAGTTCTGCTTTAATTTTGAAACTGTCTTCATAAACTTTGGTTATACAGTCATGTTAAAAAAAAAAAGTAGTAACCTAAAAATTGTAAGGAATCAACAAAGAAGCAAAGCTGAAAACAACCACTACTTCAGTAGTCTCACCTTTTAAAATGTCATGAGATCCACGAAGACTTGCTGCAATGCTTGTAAACACCGAGTTGTAATTTGTTCGAAGTAGTCCTTCTGGTTTTGTGCCTAAAGTACCATGTCAAAAGGGAAAAAAACGTTACCATTGAGTCACCAATGAAGAACATGTCTTTGAAAGTCACCTAACTTTCACCTACTGAAAACATATTTGTTTGAATTACCTCTTCCTTTAATATTACACTATAAAAAAATGCAGTTTATTAATAAATTCATGATTAAGAGACAACAAATTACCTAGCGTCAATAGTATGATAAAAAACCTACAGTCAATTCTTCTTCTCTACAGCGAGCTGCAACTAAAACGCGGTACATGGGATTATAGTGTAATTTTAAGGCCTGCACTGTGTCCACGTCTATCCAGATGGAAGACTACTGAGCATTAAAGAAGTACCCTACAGCACACACTCCCAGCCAGGATAAAAGAGGGTCCATTATGACACAGCATTCTGCAGAAGTCATTTGTCCCATAGTTTAGACTGTACCTAAAGAGTAGCCACAATCTTGTTTTTCCTGTATCAAGTAAGTGTTTATTTATTTAATGGCTCCCCAAAAAACTGGCCCAAAAGGAATACTAGTACCTCCCAGCCTCAATGCAAGCGAGCCAAAACCGGCACTTACTTGGTAAAGCAAGAAGACTAATATATGTGTGTAGCTTCTCAAAGACCGCAGTCAACCTTTTCATGTCTCTGTGTAGTTCCATATTTCTAGCTCTTAAAGCAGCTGTGCAAAGAGAAGACTCACACTCTTCTTCCAAACTAGGAATATATGATTAAAAAAAAAAAAAAAAAAAAACCACAAAGGAGTAAGTATCTTAAAAAAAAAAAAAAAAACAGTATTTTTGGGGTAGATAGCTAGCACTCTCTACATCCCCAATCCAAAGCAACAATAAACTGTGAATTTATTTTATAAAGGTTAACTTATCAGAGTAACTTAGCAAAAGTACAAAGAAAGAATAAAAAGTTTTTCCTTCTTCCTTAACCCAAACCTATTTTTTTAAGTATTCCTTTGCACTGATAATTCACCTACCTTTTGAACAACTCATGAACAAATATTTTCACTGCAGAAGGAATGTACATCTGACCAAGTTTTACTAAATTACTCTAATTGCTGAATGACAAATAATCTTCAGACAGGCTCAAAAAATTAACAGCTACATATACAGCGTATAATATCTAAATAGTATCAGTGCTACTGAATAACATGATTAAGAAACATTGAAAGTCTGTGCAGGTTGTACTAAAGCTTCATCTGTGAGAGAATAAAAATTTTAAGATATATGGTTTTAGATCTAATGCACTGCTGAAAAACAGTATAATCTAAAGGCTCAAAAAACAGCAGGCAAAGAAAAAGTTCTGCTTTTAAATACAAGGTGCATTAAGGACTGACTTAATATTGAGTTGTAGATGTTGCAAATCTGACAGTGACCCTTTATTTTGATCTGTTAAATTAAAAGTACCTTTTTAACTGATAAGGAAGAATTTTTCTTAAAAAGCATAAGTATGAAGCTAAATGTTCTGAGAAGGCCTTCAATTTCACAGCTGTTTCCTGGAAAGAAAGATAACATAAGTATTTTTGCTCTGTAAAGATCTTTTTCAATGATGAAAATCATAAATCTTACCAGGACTGTTACAGTATCTTCAGTAATACTCTCAAACAAGTGAAGCATTCCTTCCTCCAGAGGGCGAACATAAAAAGCATTTTCATGAAGATACTGCGAGAACTAAGCACAGAGAGATTTTAAAATGGTGCTTGGTGAAGGCTCTCAAACTATTTTAAGATAACAATTTACACTTTACAAAGTACCTGTAGCTTGAAATGATCCCCAAGACATCATTAACAAAACAGTCAAGTGTACAGCCCCCTCTTCTTACAGGGCACACAAACACATACCTTGAGGGAAAGTGAGAAACAGTGAAAACTATACTGGAAATCCAGGCAAAACCCCATCCAGGACTTTGCCACAGTGCCCTGTATCTCCCTTTAACTGCCATGCACAGCACACCAAACTCCTGCTTTTTTGGCTATAAACACTTTCATTACTTGTTCCATTACATCAAATTAAGGCTAGATCCATGCACCCATTAAGCCACCAAAACAAACTATCCTACCTCCCTCCCAGCTGTTCACCTGTCAGCCCTCATCCTGTGCACAAGCATTTATTTGAACATACTGTGCAAAGTATTGAAAAACTAAACTGAGTTAAAAATTAAAATATATTTATCTTGCTGTCAGTTTTATCTGTTCACAGTCTGGCTTGCCACATGGGGAAAAGTATACTTCTGTCAGTACAAAGCATGGAGGATGGAGGAGTAACTAAGGAAAGGGAGAACTGCTGCTTTCAGGAACTATGTCAGGTTAGAGCAATTTTGAAACATGGCTG
Source organism: Heteronetta atricapilla (assembly GCA_011075105.1). Classification (NCBI taxonomy): domain Eukaryota; kingdom Metazoa; phylum Chordata; class Aves; order Anseriformes; family Anatidae; genus Heteronetta; species Heteronetta atricapilla. The sequence goes on from CM021733.1 coordinate 15,504,454, forward strand.
TCGTAGAACTGCCTGACTTTCCTAAAAAATACTTATATTAATTTTATGGCTAATTTATTCTTCAAAAAAAATATGCCTGGAAACAAAGGCATTTACTCAAACTCTTCAAAACAAACACTGATGGTACTGTTAACATTTGTAAATGTGAATATGAACACCATAGAATTACAAAATCTTTTTCCACAGATTGACATAGGCGATCAAAAAGCGATACTGTTTTTTTTTAATTTATCCCACAAAAGATACCTTCACCTTTGATTGTTTATACTACAGTAGTAGCTAAAGATCCCAGGCAAATAGGGTACAAGAAACTTTAGTATTTTTTTTTGCTATTATTATGCTGCAGTAACAGTGTTAACAAGAAGAGAGATGCGAAGCTCTCATTCATACATGCATATGTCTGGATGGAATTAAGGAGAATTCCTAAATCTAAGGAGAAAGAGCCACATGCAGAATGCTCCTGCCTTGTTGCAAAAGAGAGGACTGGAGTTATCTGGCACGATGCTGAAGCCCCGGTAGAACCCAGCAATCCAATACTTAAAGAGAAAACAAATACTTGAACCTGGAAGAGAATTGTCCACATCTACTTTGAGTGTTTGGTGGGGAAAAGAGCTTGAAAGCGCCAGACAAGACCTGGAGTTGGGGAAAAATAAATCAGCACAAGTGTGCTAAGCCACTACATGACACTTGTCTCATTTTCTCTACTGCATTACAGGGAGGTTTTTGAAACACTCAGTGGAGGAGCTAAGATCACACTGAGAATATCTGGCAAACAGATAAGTTAATCAAAGACATAGGACCAAGAGCAGCTTCAAGAAGTGCAAAAAAAAGACATTTTGCTGCTGGAAAAAAAATCACAGCAAAAGCTGTAAGGTAGGATGCACTGAAACATTTAGGTCATAAACATACAGGAACAGAGGCAGGCTGCAAGAAAACAATTATGACAACAAACAAAGCCTGAACTGAATCCATCATCAGAAAAGGAGAATCAAATTACAGTTCTGATTAAGTTGCATGTTTCAGCTGCATGAAAGCACTTTGCTGAAAAACAAAGAACTGTTAGTTAGGACATTAAGAAAAAACATGCATGAGAAGTGATGACTATGAAACCTGATTTTATTTGCCTACTGTAAACTGCAATAGTGTTTATAGAATCCAATCACCATGTTAGGCCACACAGAGACAGTGCCTGCCCCACAGAACTTGGAAGATAACAAAAACTACATGGCCTTCACAAGAAGGATACGCCATTTTGAGTGTTGCTAGTGGCAGGAGCAAGAAAATACTATTTTCAAACAAAGAGCTATGCTGAACCTCTGAAAAACTTCATTCTTGATTTAAATAGGTGGAAGAACTGAGAAGGCAAATCTAACAGGATTTCTCCAGAAGAACACCCACATTGCTTATATAGGTACTATGCGGCCATTCGATGAACAAAAAAAAAAATCACATCCATCTCTAAATTAAGTCTAAGCCCTGCAGACCAGTAAATTGAGGTTATTGTCTGAACCACAAAATATTAGGTCATCTAGCTATCAACTTTAAAGCACATTTGTCCCCTGACACTATAAAGTCAACAAGTCAGACATTAAAGAAATTCTTATTCCATAGTGCCCACATATGAACTCCCTGCACAATCACTTGTGCACAATATTATCTTCTGTTTCATGGCATAAAAGGAAAAATTCAAAACGTGCAACTTGAGAACTCTGAATGACACCCTAAAGTAAAAAAAAAAAAAAATGTATATATGTTCCCATGGAGTTGCATAAGAGCAGCCAAGTCACGTTTCTCAGTAACTTCAACATGCTTTTCATCAGACATCACGCTTCAGAACACTTACAGGAGGGGTCTTTACATAAATAGCCCAAAATCAGATTATAAAGTTGATGTTTGACAAGCAAACAGAGTCCAAGTTCTCACCTTTGTAAGCCTAATTTACATCCATTTATTTCACACTATAGTTACACACTTCAAACACAAAACCTTCTGTCTTCTTATCTCCCATGCTACACAGTGCATTTTTGTATTAGCTAATGAATACACTTTAATTTGGCATTTAAAAAGCAAAACTTTGATTTGCCTATCATACTTCTCTTTTAACAAAGGCACAGGGGAAAAGGATTCTCTGCAACCAGCCCTTTCCCCATATTCTGACAATTCACCCAACAGAAGAGACCTCTCATGCAGGAAAAGCTACCTCTCAGAAACACATTTACAGCATTCAGTAGAGGAGGTAGAAGTTTCCATGACTAAGATTGTTCACTCAGTAAATTCTACACAACTGAATATACTTACAGCTGAAATCAGTAAGCTTTACCTTCTGATTTAATGGCGATATAGTGTCTGTTGCAGAATCAATGGGAAAGATCTGGACCTTTTGCTCAGTGTATGTATGAAAGTTCAAAAGAGCTGTTACAAGCTCTTGAACAAAAGACAGTGCCTGGCCAGCAAGGTCTCGCAGCTTGAGCTGTAAAGACAAGTTATAGAAGTGATTGCATTTGACATCTACCTATTTAAATGTGAAAAATATTCAGTAGTTAGACACAAGAAAAAAAATGCTGCCTAAGAAGTCTTGCCACTAGTTCAGCATAAGACACATACCAGCAATTATCTACTTAGAAACTTTAAAAATGAATTTATAAACTACAATTCCAGTCAGAAACACATGGTTTTGTTCATTGAAGTGTTTGTATTCCATACAACAGATGATGCTTGCTTTTGCTGTATTTCTCAAACTACAGGCCACAAGAACACTGAAGAGGTTGTTACAACTACACAAGTAATCTTTGAAATAAATACTTCAAGATCAATAGACTGATAGCTGACAACAGCTTAGTTCTTTCAGTGTGATAAAAGCAAGAAATTTGTGACAACTATCTGTAAGGAAACTTAAGTACTAAAAAAAAAAAAAAAAAAAAGTATTTTATTCTAGGGTTCTCTCCCAGAATAAAAGTTCCCTGCTTCTCTAATCAGCAATGCAGTTCTCCCACCTGTACAGAACTGAGAGCTGCTGCTTGCATACGAGGGTGTTCTTTAGTTTCAGTGCAATTGGGAGATACCCAAGAAACAAACCAAAAATAGGGTATTTTGAAAATGGAAAGGCAATGGAGAAGAAAACCTTATTCTGTCGTGAAAATGGAGTACAGAATAAGGGTAAAGTGACATTTCAGCCAAGAATTAACTATCCTTCAGAGATGTATTGGTAACAGTTCAATGAAGTGTCAAATGAAGTGAATCTCAAATGTGAGGGTTATCAGGGATAGCTGCAAATAATTGATAGTCATTATACTCAGTTTCTGTACGTTAATTAGCTATGCAAGAAAGGAAAAGACAATATTACTGTTTTTCTGTCCTTTATATTGCTACTGTATTAACACAGGCTGCATTTTGCCTCCACTGGCAGAGCCAGTCATAAAAATCTGTCCTGGACCATTTTCAAGACTGCAGATCTTCAAGCGTGAAGCTGGCTGACAGAGTGCTACCAGGCAACAGTAAAGGGATAAACTCTGCGTGAAGTTATTCAGATTTTTTCTTCTAGTACTCAGCAACAGGCCAAATTAAGACTATTTCCATCACAAAATTGGATACTAGGTCACCAGCTCTCACAAGGTCTCTTATAGGCATACTTATGAAGAAAAGAGAAAGCAACTATTTGGAACTTTTCTAGGGACATCTGAATGTACTACCCTGAAGGTTCTAGATATACCATACAAGCAAAGAGAAAATACTGTGCACCGAGGGACCTATCCTCACTAATAGCACAGCAGAAAAATATTGACTGCACCAAGGTATCTGATTTACTCCAGTAAAAATCCTAATACTCTTATGTAGTCACAGAAAACTACTTTTGAATGCTAAGTTGCATTCCCAAGGAAGTTGATGAAGTTTCAGTAATGAACTGAAACTGTGTATTTCAAGCTATTTAGCAGTATTTAAATTAATAAGGGTAATTGGGCTGTGTTTTGGTCAGAAATACCCCATAAAATTGGAGTGAACTAAAGTTCTTAAAATTACAACATTTCTTTCAAAAGATTACAAAGTATGACAAATAACATTAATTTATCTAGTATACACCAACATAAAACTTACAAACGAAAATGTTTTTCCGAGCTCCAGTGATATGACCAAAGAAGCTGAATTTGAGGGTAACTCAAGATACCAAAGCTACCTTTTTTCAAAAAGATTAAATCCCCTAGACTAAGGTAGATTTAACTTGAAAAATGAAATCTTCAGGTTCTAACTTACTGCAGGTTGACATAGTAAAAAAATATTTTAATAAGAGCTTTATAAGCGTTTTTGCCATTCTTTCTATAAAGATGTCACTTTATTAATACTTAACAACCATCACCAACTGGGAGTCAACGGACTAGCTCTAAGTCAGAGTGAGATAAGCAGATGACTTATTCCATATAAGAATACAGACTATCTTTAAGTGCAGAGGCTTTGTGGACAGAAGTTTTCTTGAAGTACCACAATAGTAAGGAAGATAGACTATCTTCTGCCATTTTGGGTTGCTGAAATGACTGTTTTCATTCATTATCTGTGTAGAAAGTTAATTCCTTACATATGAAGTCAAAAAGTACTTACTTGGTATCTTCTGTTGTGTAATGGTATGTTCAGAGCATTATACCGATTTGATCCTACAGAACAAAAATTGAGATGCATACATATTAAATCATGTTTTATTAAAAAAACCTTACTGATATATAGTGATTTAAATAAAAAATTCACTGCAGTAATATTACAGTTTACATAAGTAATAGCTAAAAACATGAGAACAATGGACTTAATGAGGTTGGACTGGCCATCCTCACTTAGGAACCATTAATATGATTAAACAGTCTTCCTATACCTGCCTCAGATTATAAATGAAATTTAACTAACTGAACACCTTAAATTTGATAGCAAACAGTAGAATCTTCTTGCCCAGAAAAACAATATTCTTCACTACATGAGTGAAAAGTCTGAAAAAAATCCTTACAGAATACAAAACTAATCTGAAATTTCAGTTACGTCCCAGCAACTGTCAAACAAGATCAATGTATTCTTTCTCTAAAGAGCTCCTCTACGTACACAATTTCTTAATAGTTTAGAATAAGCTCTACTCCCTGTATATTTCAGCCTTTGTTTCAGTTACAGAGCACTTGGGATGATTATTCAGATAAAAATTGGAACACTTTTTTTTCTTCCAAAGAGGCGGATGTACATTTGTACCCAGAGAACAGCTTACAAAGTCTTAAGTATTTAAAAAGGAACACATCCATTCTCAATTAAATGGAACACGCACCACTATTTAAGTTGTCATAAAAAGTACAACTTCTTACTCTTTAAAATCACCGTTTGAAATTACTGAATACAACTACCTTTAAGGAAGGGATTAAGAAAGTTCATCTTTATCTTCTTTTTCTTGCAATCACACTTGATAATCAGTAAGTAACCTGTTGCTAAAACTGAAGCCAGCTACTAATTACATTTAAAACCAACTACAGAGTAACTGCAAGATATTTGGAACCCATAGTAGACAAACATTTCCTGACTTTCTCTCACTCTTCTGTCACTAAAGAGTTTTCCACTTCCACAGTTTTCTACACAAGCAAAAGCGTACTACGTGATCATGGCAGTTGAGCGAGCACAGAAATTACATGCAAAGTTCTCGCTACAAGTATAACCTACCACCTGTAGATGTCAGCCAGAGAAGTATAAGCAAGAAGCGGACAGCAGGCAAAGATCTTTAGTTGTAAGAGGCAAGGAGGTAAATAAGGATTATCAACTCAAAGCACTGCTAACTTAGCATAATATGCTGTATGAGGGTCAACATTTCCTAAGAAGACCTGTTTCTTCCAAGCCAAGATTCACTTGTCTTGGTACTGCCTCACTCACTTGGAGACTCACTCACTTGGTACTGCCAACCCAGTGGAGAACCAGGACGGCTCACCAGATCAGCTTTTAGAGAATGTAAGGCTGTCCAAAACATTAGGATTACTGCTAGAAGAGTACACACTGCCTACCCAAGTACAACCTCATATCGAATCTATTCAAAAACAGCACTAATCTTCCATACAGTGATTCTGGTACCAAAGCACTCCTTCAGGTTAAAGTCCCTGTTCCAAAATCAAAGTATTTTTTTTACTGAAAAGGTAAGTCCAAGATAAACAGTAAGTAAGTTACAGTCCAGGTGTTCTCTGACCAGAGATAAGACAAACTGACAGACTTTCCACTAAGTATACAACACTATGTAGTGCCTCATTGAGTCGGTATTACCGCAGTCACTAGTTTGTTCCCAACTTACTGTAACTCTTCAATTTACCTGGACAAAAATATCATTCTTTAAGATGAATACCTAAATGCAGCTTTGTGGAGAAACTGGTAAGGTGACAGTGCTTCCTCATCTTTCACAATATTCTGTCAACACTAAGTATGACAAGCGTTAACTTACTCAAAGGCTTTTAAAAGTTTTCATTTTCGCTTTACATAAAATATCAAATTTTAAATATAAATAAATTTAAGATCACTAAACAAAAGGTGACTAGCAACATGAATATATATTACATTTAGCTCCAGGTATCTGCTTGGATGTCCAAAATTTCTTACATCTAATGCATTCTAATTCTTAAAGAGTATTTCCTCCACATGGGTACCTAAAATTATAAAATTAAACAAGAGGACTAAAAAATCCAGACAAGGCAATACGTACTTGTGTCATTAAAAGGTACTTTTTCACTGATTATGCATAGAGATTCTTCCAGTCTACTGCCCAAAGCTGCTTGAAGATTCTTTAACTGTTGCTGACTAAATAAACAAAAAAGCACACACATTCAATGTAAACCTTTAAAATTTGATCTGTATCACCACCACCTTAGCTCACCCTAAGCAACCTTTGATTGTACAGGTATCTGTCTTTCTAGAGGTTAGGATGACTCCTGTCTTGTCTTCTTTCTCCTGTGTCATATTTAGACTACAACAATGTATTTTAATCACTAACAAATGCGTTGAAAGATGCAAGAAAATGTTGTAAATCTTAAGTTCCATTCTCAATTAGCTCAAATTCAAATTGGGTTCCAAACTCAATTTTCTTTAATCTTTACATTATTTTCTAGTTTCATGTTTCTGTGTTAGCTATATGAAGAGTATTCTTTTCTACTGGGATTTGAATGGGAATGCAAGGGAGCCTTTATGTTAGTGAATTATCAGCATCTCGGCATGAAATATCGTATCAGGTATAAAGTAAGTTGTCACATCATAATTAGAAACTTCTCAAGAGCCAAAGTCCTGTATTTAAGCATTGTTACGGTACCACCAGTTCACACAAGGTTTGGCAGTTGCATTTCTGATGCATTCTTACGTTATTTTTACTTTGATGTGCTTCACTTATATCTGATTGCATTCACAGATGTGAATCTGAATTATTACTGTTCATCTGTATATTAAAGGTAGTAGTAGTTAAATATTCGGGCACTTTTTTTTATTTATACTGCATATTGATTTTCAGACCAAATTCCACACCTTACCCAACTGCGGCCCTCAAAATCTTCACTGTTTTGTTTCTAGTTTGTCATCTAGAACTCCTGCACACATACTGGAGGGTGGGAGGAAGGTGTCAAAGTGATAACTCTTTATTTTTTCCTCTTAAAAAAACCACTCAAATACATGGAATTTAATCAGGACTGACAGGGAAGAAGAAACCAAATAGACAAGTATGATATTGAGAAACTACCCAATAAGTAGCTCACACACAATAATGAAGATTGTTCCTTCAAGAGCAGCCCCAAAATCACATAGAAATTGTACAGCATAAACTGCAGTTGATTAGGGCATGAGAGAAAAACTCAGATAAGTTGCATTACATATTTTCCCCTTTTGTACTATAACGGAATGGACAATAAGTAATTTGATATATTTTGTTTTACATTCTATCCTTTAAATTTTCAAGGCATGCATGCTGTCAACTCTTGTACGCCCTTCACAGATTCATTCAGGTTGGAAAAGACGTCTAAGAACATCTAGTCCAGCCCTTGCTTTAGAGAATAAAGCTTGGATTTAAAAGGCAAATTGATCCCTTCTGCCAAAAAGCTTGGGAAAACAGAAGAATGGCACTTTCATAAAGACATCTTCTGTCTAGTGTTCATTATAACTTCATTTTAAACACCAAAAATCAATAAGTGTCAGGCTTTGTTTTTAAAAAGCCTCCCTTCTTAAATGCTAGGGACAATTTCTTACAATGACAGTAATTTTGCAATCATCATAGAACATGACAAATGTGTTTTAAATTAAATAGCAGCAGATTAAGACTACATTTTGTTAAACGCCACAAAAAAGCAAGTAACAGCAAAACATAGCTTTCACCCTTCTACAAGTCACATTCTCAGTGAAACTCTGATCTTTACTAGAGTCGAGTTAATGAATTCAAGTATTTTTCAAGATTACCATTTGAAAGGAGGAACTTTTCATCTGACCATTTACTGTGTATTTATCCTTTACATCAAAGATCCGTACTGCAAATTTAAAAAAATGCACCTTAATAAAGAACTTCAGAGAAGTACACCTTAACTTGATTTGTCCCGCGGTCCTCTGCTTCTTCAGTTTTCTACAACTTGTCTTCAAAACCATGAAAGCATTCCAAAACTAATAACAGAATCCTTGAGCAAAAATAATTCAAATATTCTAGCTGAGTATTTTACCTGCAAATACCAATAGCAAAAGCTATTGCTCAAAAGGCCCTGGGGAGTGGGAAGAGAGAGAGGATTCTTGAAACTCTTCAGCTGGTTGTCTTGGCATAACATCACTAAGTCCCATCGCATCTGCTCCCTGCCCTTTGCTCCCTACCCCCCCCCCCATTTTTGCAAACTCCTATCTCTGTTTCATAGAAGTTTAGTGATTTCTTTACATTTTATAATGTTCCATGACAAAGAAATTTTTCAAATCATTCATCAGCTTCACAGCTACCTAAAACAGATCGGCAAATAAAACTGCTCTCAGTAAAAGCTGACTCTGGAACTGATTGTCTAGTTACATATTCAGCAAAAGAAAAATGGGTCAGACCTGCATGGTGTTGATGTGAATGTGCTATTGCCCCATATTTTCAGTTTTATCAACTTTTTTAAAAAAACATCATTGCTCTTTAAAAGTAACCCAATTAGTCTTTTACAGCAGTCATTTCTTTAAAGCAAATTTTCATTATATTAAATTAAAACACTTACCATTCTTCGGTTCGAAGCCTACAGTCCTTAGCTTCTCTTTCTAGTGTCTGAGACTTGATCTTTATGCAAGAAGATAATCTCACAATGTAAATACTGACACAGGAAAACATTTCATTTCAAAACTTTTTAAACTCGCCAAGTAACGGAAAAGCTCCTTACTTCCAATTTGGCCTTATCATTCTGCAGCTTTTCTATAGTATCGGTGTATTTCCTTGTTAAACTGTCCACCACAGCCTGATGCTGGGCAGCATCAGTTTCCAAAACTTCAAGTCTAGTTCTCAGCTCTGCTTCTAAGCGTTTGTGCTGCTCGTCTGCTTCAAAGAACTAAAATAAGAAAAGTAATCTCATATTAAAGTTTCATTTTACTACGGAACCTAGTCCTATGAATTATAGTAATGTAATTAGCCAGCACAGGTTCAAAAGACATACATACTAATTCTCAGACAAGTAGAAACTTTATCCTGGTATTTACAGGGAAAAAAGAGATTCAGAAAAAAAGTACTTTGCGTTTATTACAGACATGTAATATCAAATACTTAAAATATTAATGGTGTAATTTGGGGAAATTAAACATGAACCACAAGGCTTTTTGTTGAAGTTTTCCAAACCAAAGTGAAGTACATTCTTGACTTGATTATGGCAATTTGCAGAAAACATTTTACACTTTAAAGCAACTCTGAAATGGTTAGTGAGCTAAAAAGCTTCCAACACAGTACCAAGCATGACTACTTCCAGTACATTAGCTGTCACAAAAAGCTAAGCTTTTAAAGTGAGAAAAATGTGTATTACATAATATATTCAATACACTGTCCTAAGAATCTACTTTCTCATTTTGCAGATGAACATACTTGCAAACAATACTGGTTGAACTAATCTACAATTCTGCATGTAATTAAACGTCTAGACTCATTAGTATTCAGGTGTATTTTCTTCATCTTTCTGTCTGACTAGTTTTCTCAAGTAGGAAAAAAAGACAAAGCTTTTACTCACAAGTATATGCAGTCGTTCATTCTCTTCTATCTTCTTCTGAAGATCTTCATTGAAGACACTTTTCTGCTCTTGACTCAACTGAGATGAAGACTCTGCGCTTTTCTAAAAAAAAAAAAAAAAAAAAAAAAAAAAAAAAAAAAAAGCAGCTACATGCATTAACCCCAGGTATGTGGGGGTATCCTAAAGCACAACCCCGAGCGTATGAAAACACTTCCTGATCACTAATTCCTAGTAGAGACGCATTATTATGCATCTTAAACTGAAATATCTAAAGATACATGTATTGTCCACAGTATTAGCTTAAAAGCAGCACTTTTTCCCTTGCATTGTTATTGTACACTGAAACCAGGACAAACACTGATAAGGGCTAAGAAGCCTCTACTCAGACTTCACATTCACACACACAAGATGGTTTGTATAGGCAAGTTCCCATTTGACATTATTTGAATCTTTCATGATTCCAGGCTGTTGGCAATACTGACCCTTACGCACAAAGGCTTATTTGGGTCCAGGACCTGCGTATAAGGCTCATTGTCCCCCACCAAGTGTCCATGTGGGATCTGGTATGGTCACACCAGGGATCAGGGATAATCACAGCCTGCCACTGGATAATGCCAAGCGGCAACATCTATGAACTAGAACACCTGAAATATTGTGACACATCCCCCTCCTTCTAAAAGGCCTGTGATCTGATATCATCTAGCAGAAACTTAATTTAAGTAGATCTATACGTGACTTATTTGGTCTCCCAATAGGAAGTCTGCTAAGTGAGGATGACACTGAATTAGTAGGTCTTTATGTTCAATAGAACTTACTCAGCCAGGCCCTATAGCTAGAACTAAACAGGACAGATCTAAAAGGCAATACAAACATCTTAAAATACGCATTCTAACAGTTAACATGAAAGAAAAGTCAGAGGCTATGGTTTGAAAGCCTACACAAGCCCATCTGAGGTCCTTCAAAACTTGGAAATACATCTAGTGAAGCTGCAAGTTACATAAAATGAAATAAAAAGAACAGAATGGCCAAAATGTATTTTGAAGAAAAATCTACTTTTTCTTTTTTAAAAAAGTTCTGACAAAAATCATTCATCTAAAGACCTGATGCAACATAACTGCTGCTAGAAAACAGGATAAAGCATTGACAAGTGAGCAACAGACATCTGCTAAGCAAATAGTTTGCCTTTAGCATATACCTTGTTCTTCTTGCCTCTAGTTTCACTTAATGCAAGTTCATCTTGAAGTAACTCCACCCGCTTGGCAAGTTGCTGATTTCGAAAGGTCAAACTGTCCATTTCTTGTTGAAGTTTTCTCAGTGATTGATCCTTCAACTTCAGTTGCTCCTGAGTGACCAAAAAATTAAGTTTTAAAAGCCGTCACACTTACTTTCACACATGCTTTTAATAAAAAGCGTCACAAGCACTCCATTAAAAGTTTGCTTTCTTCAGTATTTGGACACTGATGAGGCATAAAGAACTGTTTATAAGCAAAAAAAAAAAAAAAAAGAATTAAGAAGCAACTTTCTACTTCTACAAAGTGAGCACCTACAGAGAACAATCAACACAGTAGTTGCAGAACAGAAATTCTTAACTGTTTCCTTCTTCAATCCTTTAACACAACGCTGAGTTAAAGGACCTTCCATTTACCTATTTTGTCACAGCTTAATACATCTGACATGAGCATTTTCCGCAGATTACCTTCAGAGCAGCAGAGTTCGCTTGCTCATCTACAACCCCTTTTTTCAGTACTTGGTTCTGAGCTCGAAGCTGAAAAAAAAAAAAGATGCCAGTAACTATGCAAGACAAAGGAACAACAAAAAGCAATTCATTAGAATGTGCAAAAAACATCGTATACATTCATGACAGCATGGGATGTGTATTGCTTCTTAAAGAAGGTATTGCTTCTTAAAGAAGGTTCAAGTAGGTAGTTATCAGGTTGAAAAAAGCATTAGTTTCATATCCTGAACTGCAACAGGACATTATTTAACCAGCTGAACTTCTTGGATGAAGTAAAACTTAGCTATTATTTTGAAAATGAACAACTCAAAAACATTTACAGTTTCAAGAACTGTGAACAATTATGGAAAAGTCACAACTTCTTGCTCAGGTACACTGCTACTTCTGCCTCTTCCCTGTTCTCCCCAAAATTGTTCGTGACTGGCTCTGGAACATAAGCAAAGCTCAGAATGAAGTCAAAATCTGTTTCAATTCAAGAAGAGCTTAACTTTACTCTGAAGAAGAATACCTGTTACCAGAAGCAGCACATAATCCTGACAATAGCTTGACGAAAGCCTCAGGAAAATATCTAAAAAGCATACAAAGAAAGGCCCTCTGCAGCACTAAGGCCACCAACAGTCCCATCCTTCCTTTTCTTGATGATTGCTTGAGCCCCAGTTTCTGCAGTGGTATTCTGTATTCATATGACACGTCTGAGTCCAGCTGTTGCAGATATAAATTAAAGGGGCTTGTACAGCCTGGCAGAAGCATAAAAGGCAAGATTCAATGTAAAACAGTAACAGCTAACCTTTATCAGTATGATATTTCAATATATTTCAAAAGGCCAAAAAGTCAGTTGGCATCACTAAACACAGCCTTTTGCCCTGCACTAGTCCCGTTGTGCTGCTCAGGCATCACAAAGGCAAGAGAAGAAACTTTCAAGAGCACCACAGATTTCTAAGCACGGGCTGTCCCCAGCAAGAAAAAGCAGCACAGCAGCTTTCTATTCCTTTTTCCCACCACAGCTACCAACACAGGAACCTGTCGGGTGCAGTGATAAAACAGAATGAACTAACTCAATCGTGCTGCACTAAGATATCTAAGCTGAAGTGTGATGCACAAGTTGAGAGAGCTTTTTGATTGCTGCTTCCATCAGAGCTGCGTGAAAGCGCAGGAAGACGTAACTCAAAGGGGAGAAAAGTTTCTGAAGACACAAACCCTTCTGCACTGCTCTGAACTGAGAAGGAAAGCGATCCTTTGCCAGGTACTTCCCTTGTCGCTTCCTGAATCTATCGAGCACTTGTCTGCCCCGTTCCCTGGCTTCCATAGCACAATGAGCAAACAGGCAAAGAGCTTGATAGGAGCACTCTCCTCTTCCACCTGCACACAATGACCAGCCAATTCAGCAACTGATTATTCACATGAAGGAGTTAACTGCAAAGGTGATTGATCTCACAATGTCCTGAGGCTGCTCCTCAAGAAACAGGATGAGACCAAAAAAATATCTCCCACAAAGAACCAGTGAAACATTGCAAGCTGACAGCTGCAAAATGAAGTTCAGAGAATGCTTTTGCACAGCATGATAATAAAAGAGTGGAACATTCAGAAGCTACAGTGAAAAGGTCCATGTTTCACAGTTTCATCCAGGAATCAAGCAGGAAAGTCCTCAGTTACCTTATCCTGAGCCATAAATTAACATGCAACAAGCGCAGACAAAACCAGTGACAGAAAAAACTCTTAAGTTAGGTTTTTTTTAACATGGGGAAGCATTTACAAAATATACAACTGTGAACGCTTCCGATTTTGTGTAGTCTCTTATAGCAGCTCCAAGGAGCACGGTGTGAAGATGCCTCGTTCTGTAAGCAAGCTGTCAGACACGGTCAGTATCTCACGCCCAGCTCTTTGATGCTAGGATGTACGAAATTCAAGTGCTGGCTTTCCTTCCCAAGGCAGTGCAAGAGCCGTGCCTCACCTTCATTGTAGCAAGCAAACACAACAGAGCTCCAGACTAAGCCCGACTCCCGCACGCAGGACATCATTCTGCACGTACTAGAGGGAAAAGCACCGCGCTGTGGGACAGGACCCTGTGCACCCCGCGGCTGCCACACCGCCTCGCTCCCGCGCCTGCGGCCCCGCACCCCGCAGCCCACCGCCGCCTCGGGAAGGGGAACGGGCCCGGCCCCCCGCGCGGCCGCACCTTGGAGTACTCCTGGGCCAGCTTCTGGTACTTCCCCGGCAGCTCGGCCGCCGCCATCGCCCCGCCGGAGGAAGGACAGACGGACGCGCTTCCGGGTTGAGCGCGGTGACGTCAGCACGCCGCTCCCTTACGGCCGCGGGGTGGGGGCGGGGCTTCGGCCGCCCGCGCCGCCATCTCGACGCGACTTCCAAGATGGCGGCACGGGGAGGGCGGGCGCGGTTGGCATGGCAACAAGTGATGCGCCCTGCGCGGGCTCGTCGCTACGGGGCGCCGCCGCGGACGAAAAGCAGCAGCGCGAAGCTGCGACGCCGGCGGGCGGGAGGCGCCAGGGGGCGCGGGCGCCATTTTGGGGCAGCCGTTAGGGCGTTGGGGCGGGTCTGGGCCCTTTGTTCAACAGCCTCCCGGCTGCTTCCCCACGAGTCAGCCTTCCTTTGGAGATCGCTAATTATCTCCTATTTTCTTCACACCGTGCATTTGCCGTACATTTAAACGTGTATACACCATAAGCACTTACCAAGCAGAATCTGAAGACTCTCTAGTCAGTGGATTTGGTTGTGAAATATCCATCCAATAAAGAATTTTTAATTTTTTTTTAAATGATTGAGATCAGGTGTGTAAGGAAAAAAAAGAATAAGGCAAAACCTTAATGATACTTAAGCAGCATCTGGTGATGTGCAGGTTAAGGGCTTCCCAGTCTAGGATAGTGACGTAAAAGCCATTTATAATTTTTGTTTAGTTTCAATGGTATCTATGCTTTTTTTTTTTCCTGCTGAATTCTAGTCTTCATAGTCCCTTCTCAGTCATAGGTAGTGCGAGGGATGCTCAGTCATTGGTTTCTCACCTCCTTTTCTGTTTCCATGAAGAAGGAAGTACTGACCTACAATGGAAGCTAATCCCTTGTTGCAGTCCTGTAGCGTCGATGGTGTCTGCTATTGTTTTGCCTATCACGTAGCGGAGGTGGCAAACACAAATAGGACATGACACATAGATTAGCAAATACATTTGTATCTCCAGAGGAATTCTTAGGCAGGAGGATATGTCACTGACCCATATTGCCAGAAACAGAGACTGCACATTTTTAGAAAGTCTAAAAGGGGGCAAAAGCAAAATGTACTTTATCACTATTCATCCAAATGATCTTGATGCTGTTCTGCATGACCAGCTGAGCTTAAATAGCTATACTGGGATAAGGAAGCTCTAATTTTTAACAGTAGAGCCATGATAGACTATTTCTTCTACTCCATTTTGTATTCCCTACAGAAATTCCTAAGAAAGTATTTGGAAGTACACTGCAATTGCTGTTCAGCATACTGGGGTTAATAATAGTCCACCTCACATGGTACGTCTTCACATGTCAGCATGGTAATTTTTATACTGGAAAATTATTAAAAACATTTAAAATTGATTCTATGCCTGTGTTTTGAGGTTTGATTCCCTAGGATGTATCTCTCATGAAATGTTAGACTGAATTGCTTTGAGCATACATTGCAAAACATGGTACTCCTGTTTGTCGTGTGTTCGGAGATGCTTTTGTGATGGCATTTTCTCCTTGTATCTGGTGCGGTGAATGCTGGCAGAGGGGTTTCACAGATGAAAACTGGGAAAGGATGCGGAGGGAGCTGGAGTGCATAGCTGTACCAGAGTGAATTGCTTCCACACTGATACAATTCTGACTGGGCAGCTGTATTCAGGGTGGAGTAACATGGACTTTATTTACCTGCAGCCATCTAGAATGGCCAGATCCAAACGTATTTTATATCGGGTATATATAATGGGAGGTCATGCTAGCTTCTTAAAATCCAAGCAGACTGAGTGGATCAAAAGATGGGTGCTCTTACTGCTTAAAGGCTGTAAGGCTGACAGCTGACTGAAGGTTTTTTAGGCTCATCAGAAACACATCTAGTTCAGTGTATTTTGAGCACCAACAGGCCAGCCTCTTGTATTTTAAAGTCCTGTCTTTAAACCAGCTTTTCATGGGTCCTGGAGTCCAATATAATGTTAGCAACATATAATGTTGTAGTTTATCACTGTTCTGGGGTGGAGCTTGGTGAACAGGTTGAGTCAAAGTTCACCGAGCATACAGGTGACAAAAGGTTTATTTTTTTTACTTTCTTATAGCAAATTATCAGATTCATCCTCTTGATCTGTCAGTGCAACTGTGGTACTATTTGTCTTAGCTGTAAGAAGGGTAAGTGTCTTTATTGTGAAGTTCCCTCTCAAGCATTTTCTTAATACTCACCACTGCCTAGAGAGCAAGGTTGTCCAAGCCCTGCCCCAGAGAGGTGCACGGTGCACGTAGCTGCAGCGTGGTGCGGCGATGCTCGCCCGTCAGTGACCCAGTACGTGACTGCAAAGGACCGACCGATCCTGTCGTCATCAAATAATCAGAGCAAGAGAGGTCAGCTGAGTGGAATGCCAAGCAGCGTGGCATGGTTGCCACAGGACTGCCAAAATATTGTCTTCTGCAAGGTCCACCCATGTAATAAAAGAACACATTACCCCAGCAGAATTTGATGCAAGTTGAAACATGACATGTTGAACAACAGGAAAAAAAAAAAAAAAAAAAAAAAAAAAAAACACCTTACCAGGGTCATGGCATTTTTGCTTGTCTTGTTGGCTTCACTGGGGAGAATAGAGAGCAAAGGATATACAGTGGATCAGAGGTTGTCCTTTTCTTACGTCTCTGCCCCGTGGGTGTTGAATTCTAGCCACCTATCTCAAGAGAGATAAATAATTTAGGAATTACAGTGATCGTTTTGATATGTTATCCTTTCAAGCTCATTTGTCCTCCCTTCTGTGTTCAAAAAGTGCTGTCTGGTGAATCAGAACTTGCACTTCACATATCCTGTGAATAGGTGCAGACAGAGAAACAAACAAAGAATATATTTTCAGTCATCCAGGATGTTTTCTGTGCTTTGGGAAAATAAACTTTGTTGCCATCCTTTGCATGCTTACAAGTATTCACAACAACAGGGTTTCTAAGATCTGGAAAAAAATTCAAAAATGATTGGAAGGAAGCCATCTTCAGTCATCAGACTATCACAAGAAATGCAGAAACCACATCCTCGGAAGCTGCAAACACCCTAAACTGGTGTTTTGTTTCTGTTATCTTAGCAACGGCAAGTATGAACAGCAGGATATGTGCCACGATACGCACTCGTTATTTCTCATGATGACTCTGTAGCAAGCCTTTTGTTATGTTATAACCTTTCACCTCTCAAAATCTGATTATTATGCTAAAATTAAAAAGAGCTAAGTACTAAAAAAAAAATAAAAAAATACACATAGAGAAATGCACTTCAAAGAACATTTGTTTTCAGTATTTGTAGTCTTCATTATCATAATTTCAGTGTTTATGTAGCATTTAAAAATAGCAGTGAAAACAAATCCCTCAGTCTCTTGCGTCCCTTCCCAGCCCATAGGATAAGTAGCTTGAGTCAACCCTAGGGTGTGTGCATGGCTGGGGGAGTGCTGTCTTTGCATAGGAAGAAATTACTGAGAGCAAGAAGATGGAAAAACTGAGCAAGCAGCTGCCTGTGATAATTCTGAGTTGACTTTGCAGCTTGTGCAAGTTCTCTTCACATGCTTCAAACCCTTCTCCCTGGAGACTGGTTCCACTGCAGTACAGCCCATACCAGCCCCTGGTGCCACAGCGGTGACTCTCATGTCTTCACAGCAAATCCTTACTGTTATTTCACAGAATCACAGAAAGGTTAAAGTTGGAAGAGTCCTCTGGAGGCCTGGCCCTCCTGCTCAGGCAGGGACACCTTGAGCAGGTTGCCCAGGACCACGTCCAGGTTGCTTTTGAACATCTCCAAGGAGAGAAACTCCACAACCTCTCTGGGCAGCGTGTTCCAGTGAGCCATCAACTGGGAAAAAAAAGCTTCCTGATGCTCAGACAGAACCTCCTGTGTTCCTCTTTGTTCCTGTTGCCTCTTGTCCTGGCGTTGAGTCACCATCCCTGGAGGTCTTTAAAAGACGTTTAGATGTAGAGCTTAGTGATACGGTTTAGTGGAGGACTTGTTAGTGCTAGGTCAGAGGTTGGACTCGGTGATCTTGGCAGTCTCTTCCAGCCTAGATGATTCTGTGAAACAGCCTGGAAGGACTGATATCAGTATGGACTGATAAACATAACAAAAGTTTAACAAATAAGACCACCTGCACTCGAATTCTAGAGTCTTGCACATTTACTGGAGAAAGAAAAATAAAGACAATGTACATCATTTCCAGAGAGTTAAATTATCCAGTTTCATAGAGAAAGATAAAAGAACTGAGAAGGAGCATTATGAAGACTGTGACGTGAGAAGTCAGCACTCTTTCCCGTATGCTGGTTGTGGACAAAGACCTGCAAGCCTTTGGAAACAGGCCCTACTCCCCCATGGGAGTGACATCAACAAACCAGAAGCTGTTAACCATAGCAAAGATGGCATGGTTTTGTCTTAATTTTCTAAATCCTCCGGAGACAGACACATGAGCAGAGAAAGGAGAGAGATCTGGCAGATTTACTAGTAGTTTAGGGAATCATTTAATCAGAACTGTTGCTGTTCATGAGCACTTATAAAAATATGGCATCTCCAAAAATAATGTGGACTTTTGGCATGAGCCAAAAGCAGGTCTTTGGTGCATAAAAACTCTTATGGAAAAAGAAGAGACATGGAGGACAGGGTAGCAGGGTTCATCACTGACACGGCACAAAGAGAAGGCTCAATACAGGCTGCAAAAGGAGAGCATAATAAACAGTTATTTGTTCATCACAGGCAGGGATGGGAAACGTGAACTTGAAGGAACAGAATAGGGGCACCCCAGGAGGATGGAAAGGCAGCAGGGGTGCGTTATGATCAAACTGCCTGCTGGAAAAGGCGCTGTGGCAGAGACAGGTTTGCCTGTGCGTGTTAGTATGAACTGGAAAAGAGAAGCAGCACGAGGAGCAAACAGTGTCAGTTCTGAATCTTAACAATAGGAGGAAGGAGAATCTTAGGGGAGTTTGCAAGGCTGAGATGGTCTGCATTTGCATTTTTAAAAATATAAATGACCCAATCCTTTTTTTTTTTTTTCGTTGTATTTTACTACATTTTATGAATTTGTGTGTGTGTGTAGTCTTCAGTGTTTTTTCTTCTCTTCATGGCTCTGATACTGAACAGCAGAAGCAGTATTTTCAGCTGAGTGAGATACCACATGCCTTTAAGAAGCTAGCAGGAAACGGGAGTGCACGTTCCAGGAGATGTGTATTAATTAATCAAGGAATGGCACAGTTAGAAATACTTCCATGTCTTGTAAAACGTGAGTAGGCTTCCAGGCCTCTACACTTTAGACAGAAATAAAATGTACCAAACCGTTTACAAAATATATATATATATTAATTGGCACTTCATAATGATCTGTAAATATTCTTTGTAATCTTTAAGAGCGCTAGTTTTCCATATAAAACAAACAAAAATAAATAAATTTCAAAATGACAGCACTGTATTGGAATGGTTTTGAATAAGAAGACGGGCTACTTAACCTCAGTGAAATTCAGCTAATAGTAGGAGGACACATAATATTACTAAAAATTAAAGCCTGAGCATTATGGGCACCTACACATCCATAAGCATTAATTAATTTGAAAAACAGTATTCCTTGGAGAGAAGGTAGGTGCAAGCCAGCAAAGAAAAGCAGATGTGCAGAATGACAAAGCTCTGTTTCCCACCCCTAACCGTATCCACTGCTTCTGTGCACAAATCAGCACCAAAACGAAATCTCATACCAAGATCTACCCCGGGTGCTCATGCTTCTCCTGGCTGTGAGGTGCTGCGTGTTATAAATAAAGAACCAAGGTATTTCCAAAGCTGGAATTCTGAGGACGCCAACAAGTAGTGATTAACAACTCCATTGGAAATAATGAGCCTTGACAGATCTAGGGTTAAATACTTTAAAATTAGATCCTGCTGAAAGCTGAATCTTGTTGCTTAGCAGCGGCTGCATGGGATGCTGCTGTCACTCAGCGATGCTCCTCTGGGGAGCTCGAGCTGTGCGCACGGAAAATGGGTTGCCATTGGGTCAAGGTGACATCATGAAGCACGGCAGCAGCATTTTTTTAAGGTAGAATGCAACGCGACTGCACTCAGTACTGGTAGCTGTGCAGCCACTCGGACATCTAAGGGAACAGCTGGCTTTTCTTTTGAAGCAGCTCAGCCGTAGCACCGCGTTGCCTGCCTCGAGGAAAGGCTCGCAGACTTCGCGCAAAACAGCAGCAGCGGGGCGTTTGGGCAAGCGCACCACAGTCAAACTCAACAGGTGGATCCGTAATCTTTTCAAATTGCTCATAACCAAAAGAAAAGAAAGGGAAAATGCCTGTAATTTGTGGAGGTCACACTGGGTATTAAGAATATAACATCCTCCACCAGCATTAAAAAAAAAACCAATATGCATAAAGCTTTTAAGAGAGGAGAAAACGTACCCTTACTGAAAATAACTGAAAGTTTGATTAGCTGAGCTGATCTGAGCATTTAAAAGAACTGAGGTCCTACTGGACCTATAGTAAGAAACCAAAATACCAATTTAATTAAATAAAAAAATGCCTTTGAGGCATGGTAACTTTTAAAAGTAATGTTGTGCAGAGATTGACAGAGGTATCTGTTGACTTTCCAAAGGACCTGCCTCACAGCCAAAAAGCACATCAACACCTTTGTACTTCTGACGTTGGTCTGGTAGGGACCAAACTGCATCTGTAGGCTTGAAAACCCCCAAGTAATTAATGCCTACCACCTTTTTAGGAAAGGGTGCAAAAACTGTGCATGCAGTCAATCCGATCTAGCGTGCTGCCTATTAGATCTTGGACACTCAAGAAACTATGGAAACAGAGATTAGGACAACCAGCATAAAAGCAAAACTCAGCTAAAACACATGAAATTTTAAGAAATGGGATGTCTTTGGATGTTGGAAGAGCACTGACAAGTCTTTGGCTGAAGGTAGTTGTTCTGATCATTCATATTAACTGCGACGATGGCAAACGTAGTGTCTGCTATTAGGACACGAGACAAAGACAGCTTTGTCCCTTATGATTAAAACAGAAAACACAGCCCTGTAGATAACTGCAAACTGAGCTGAACTGCAATGTGAACTTATGAAATACGGCTCAAAAATCTTGCCTTTTTTCCTTTATTTACTAGATGAAAGAACTGCATTAGGTTCACACTGATTGTCCTTTGGGAAACATCTGATATAATGCCTCTAATTTTTAAGTGCTTGTCCTAGTCCCTGTCATCGCAGACCACAGGGAGAAAGAGGAGCAGGTTGAAGTACAGCCTAAGACAGCTGTGCCCAAAGGGAGCTTTTCTGGCGAGAAGACAGGTCACAAGGAGGGACCATGGAGAATCAGGATCGGGACATCTCGTTCAGTGGAGCTCCCGGCCTCAAACTACCAACCTTTTCTGCTGACTGGAGCCTCGCGGTTTGGAAGTAACACAGGAGAACAAAGATACAGACACATGAGTTGATAACAGGATAAATTGACCGTATGTGACCACGGTAAGGGCCATTAATAGGCTAGAACACCCCAGGCAAGAAGTGGTGCTGCAACGGCAGGGAAGTATGAAGGCCAGTTCACAAAGAGCACTGGGATTCTTGAAGAGTGTCTACAGTTCCTCTCACGCGTGTGCCAGCCAGCATGCTGAATTCAAACGGGAATTAAGCTAAAGAACAAGCAGGGTGTTTAGGAGGCATGCAGACCATGTCCTCAGAACAGAAACCCCGTAATCCTGGTTTGTTTAGTAACTCAGGAGCATAATGAGGGGCATGATTGCTTTTGTATTGATGCAATGGGAAAATAAACACTCTCATGTTTAATGACGCTCCTTACACAAATGCCAGCAGAGGCATAATCTTATATGAGCTCCAAGTAGTTTATAACTGTAGGAGCAGGTACCTTTTGGGAGAGCCTTCTCGAAAAACATGGGGGACAAGAAAACCGGCCAATCTGAAGACTGAAAAATTCAAGCAGAGGTAAAAACAGAAGAGTTTCCGTGTCCCTGTTATGCTGAGAAACCTCACAGTTACATTGCTGGACTTTTACTAACACTCCCATGTGATTAAGCATGCCAGATGTTCACCAGTACGTGTATTTACTCAGAGTACTCATTAATAACACCTACAGGTAGTTGGAAGCTCAAGATCTAGCAAAGTATTAGCGGATTCTGCGTCAAATTTAGCCTCTCATTGTTAAAAATAAGTTTGATCTATTAAGTGTTTCCTGAACAAATGTCCTTAAAATACAGCTGGCATAACTGGCTAATTGCTTCAGTTAATGCTTTAGCTCAAGAGTTGTGGTTCCAGACAAAGGGCAATTCCCAGCGAAGCCGTAACAGAAGAAAACACTCCTGGGACATTTAACAACGAACTAAAGGCTCTCTTAACACAATGTAGTGAATAACAATTAGAAAGATGTCATTTGTACATGATACTTATCTGTGATTTTGTCTGGACTAATTAGAGCAGTCATTCTATTACCAGTATATTAAGATGAACACTAAATCAAAGACATTAGCAGTGCATATATACGCTGTAATTTGTGGTTTAGATCCTAAATGTTATTTGGTATGGCGATGAAGGTAAGCTTTAGTTAAAATCTAGCTTATAATTTCAAATAGTGCAATAAAAACTGTTGTATTTGCATCAGATCCAACAGAAACTCACTCCGTGACACTAGTTGGTTAAAAAATAAGAATAAAAATAGAACAGAGACACTAATATTGGCTTTTAAGAGGTAAATGCATCGTATCAGGTCTGGTTTCCCTGATCTGATGTGCCACCTCGATGTAGATCCACTCTTCCATGACTGCCTAGAATCAGGTCCTGCTTTCCTCTCCATGCAGCCTCAGGCCTTACAGCAGCGTTGAGGTAACCTAGCTTTTGCCCAGGAAAATTAATCTCAGTATGGACTAACCTGAAATGAATACTGAAGGAATTCTGCTTCTCGGACACTGAGAGGGTGCAGGTGTGCGCTCATTCAAGCAGGAGGGCTGGCCCAGGAGCAGCAAACAAGCTGAGACGGGGGAAAATGGGATGGTGAGCACTTTGTTCCTGCTGGTGAAGAGGATGCTCTTGCCACCTCTATGCTTTCCACAACGTCTAGTGTATAAAGATGCAACAGGCCCCATGAATCACAGCTAAAGAAAAGTAAACAAATACCTAAAGTACTGAAAAAAAAAATCCAATGAGAAGCTTTCGTATGTTCTTTAAATTATCCATTC
The DNA here is from genome assembly GCA_011075105.1 of Heteronetta atricapilla. Classification (NCBI taxonomy): domain Eukaryota; kingdom Metazoa; phylum Chordata; class Aves; order Anseriformes; family Anatidae; genus Heteronetta; species Heteronetta atricapilla. The sequence goes on from CM021733.1 coordinate 15,527,785, forward strand.
CATACTTCTCTGCTATCTTTAAGCTATCATATAAGCAACGTATCTGCAGCAGTACGGATACAGAACTAAACAATCACAGATACTTCACCAGGAAAAATATATATATTTGTTTTCCAAAAAGGAAAACAAACCTAGTAAGATGTGTCTCACAGGAGGACAAAAGGTATGCAGTAGTACTCCTGCAATTTCAAAGATGTCAGAACGTTCCTCGAGTTCCACTAAATCTTGGCCTTAGTAGGATATCCTTCAAATATTATGGGCCAGTTATGGATGAACTTGTCTGAAAGCAAATCCTGCTCTGAATCGATAAGGTCCCGTTACCATACAATTACTCCCACATGCACACAATGTTCTAAACCAAGTCAAGACCCACAATGAATTCCTTTTTTTTTTTTTTTCTCCCAACTAACCCAGTTTTGTGTAAGATTGAAAGGGGAACACGGGTCTCTCGGAGCACCATCTGAGACCGATACCAAGGTGCGTTGATAAAGAGATAACACAGTGCTTTCTGTTTGTAATGCCGTTTATTTTATAAAAGCCCCTTTGATCATCTGAATGAAAAATGTGGGCAGAAAAGTCACAAATGTTATAAAACAAAGTTTATTCTGCAATATTTTGTCATAATGAATTGCATCTCTTTGGTAAAAATAAACTTTATAAACATTTTAATTAACAGAGATTAGCATACAAAAAACTAAACTTCTGTAAATATTCTTTAAAATGGGTAAAGGACTAAACTGGAGGAAAAAGGGTTAGAATTGGTCACCTACTGGCAAAATTATTCTAAACAAACCCAAGGACATTGCTTATGCTACATTAGAAACAAGCTAAGGGGAACATTTTAAAAACAACTCTGGTTCATTTGATCAGAAAGCATTCTTACAATTCACTTTTAAATAAATAATAGTTACAATGAAATGGCAATTATAAAATGTTTTATATCACTATATGGCAGCAACATAATACTTTTAATTATGCACTTTTTAGTTTGAAGAAATGTACATTTATAAAACAGACTTGATAATGGCACTGGTAGCTGTGAAGAATGTGCTTTAAGATATAATGGCAGGTGCAACATTTAAAATATTCTACCTTTTCTTTTCAATAAATATTTTGACTACACCATTATTAACATGTATGAGTGTAGTTGGCTTTAACCAAAGCTTTTACTTTTTTTGTCTAATACGAAGTTGCAAACTACGCAACTTGCATTTTAAAGTTGGATTTTAAAACATTTGATGCAACTTTTACACAAGCAATAATTTAGTATTTGAGTCTGAAAGACCAGTACAGGTTTGTACAGTATTCACATCAGAATTTACCCAAAGCAGAGCAGCCTCCCTTGTACACCAGTCTCACACACTTCTCCACTGTATTTAAAGAGCTGAATGTGGTTCACCAATACTTTTGTTGCCTTTCAACTGCTGCTAAAGTATATCTGAGTTGACCATTGGCATGAACATTTTACATAGGTCACTAAAAAAATGAAACAAACCCCAACAGTCAAAATAACTTTTAATTATATTCCATTTATACTATATACACCAGGGTCCTTAACTCAGGTGGCAAACAAACCCAAACCCAGTTCTAGCTACGAAAGTGAAAGGAACAGCAGCTGTTCTCTGACTACAAAGAGGGGCTGCTCCACAGCCGAGCTGGCAGCCGCTGCCTGCATAAGCGTGCAGGGAACAGCAGGGGAAACGTGGTGCAGCCCGTCAGGTGCGCAGAGCCGCTGCCCGCCCCATCGCCACGGAGAGAGGGAAGACGGCAGAGCACGGAGAGCGTGGGGTGCGTGACTTCCCCGGCCGGACTTTCAGTTCTCTCGGGCTGTAAGGACAGATGCAGCTTTCACTGTTAACTATTTATTAGCACGGGTTTATTGCTCATTGCATGTGGTCATTAAATGCGTTGGTAGCCTCTCAGTCCTGTACCTTCAGGAACGCTGAAGCCATTATCAGCAGCTTCAGCTGCATTCTCAGATGTTATCCAAAGCAAAACAAAAAACACCAACAAAACAAACCCAAGCCACGGAGCCGAGTATGACCACAGTTTCCAGAGTACCTGGATCTTGATCCAGCTCTTATTGGAAGTTAAGAGAAAAGCTGCACCCAACGCCGGCATGACACCTATATGGCACCCGTCTTCAATAGCACCCCACTGAAATCATGGCACTGAGCAGAATTGCAACCTGCCACTATGATCTCCATGTAGCTGAATCCTCATTTTCTGCATCGACACGCTCTGCCCTTTACAGTATTCCATCAAGATACAAAAGCAAACTGAGCAAAAAGCAGTTCCAACAAGCTTTCACATCTCCACATCCAAAAATCCTAAGAACCACTGCATTTAAACTTCTTTTAAATAGCGAGTTTTCCCGTCCTATCCACCAGTAACACATCCAGTATCTGATCCTATCGGCTAATGCACCACTTGTGATATCCAGAAGACATACATGTCTGTACAAACATTGTCCTGTTACGGGTATTAGACTAATGGGTGTTCACACGAAGCAGGAATGCATCAGAGTACTTTTCTTCCCTTTCAAGAGATAAAACAATTCATTCTTAAAACTGAAGTAATTGATTGGGAGAAAAAAAAAAAAGACCTTGTCTAGTGTTTGTGCTTAAAAAAAAAAAACAAAGTTGGCTTTTAATTCCAAAGCATGCTACAAAAGAACCTCAGATATTTCAGGCTTGATCCAACAGCCATGAAATCAGTGGGAGCACCACTATTGTCTTCAAGAGGCACTGAACCAGGCCCTCAGAGCAACAGCCCTTCAGCAGCATGGCTGTATTCATATTTAAAGTAGACAGTTTATGGCAGTATTCATGAAAAGATTGACAAATAAGAGAAAACACTGATCTATAGAAGGCCTCCAAAGAGCCAGAAAAACACTCCACTAGGGAAAAGTTAACTTTTGGCTGCATCCAGCACTGTCTTCAACAACCAAAACACTGGATATTGGTTTCCAACTTCTAATTCTTAACCAGCTTTGCCCAACACCTGCTGGAAACAATAGCTTAATGTGTTAGCTAAAAACTATGCCACATCACTCTACCTTTCCGGACCAGGAAAGATGACCTCTTATAGTCTTCTACGATTCTGAAACATACTTAAGGCATCCTTGTACTTACAGTACTGTTAAAACCCACTCCAACAGAACTGCATACCCATTTTTGAACAGAAAAACTTTTTTTTAAAAAAAAAAATCAATCACCACTTATTTTAAAATAAAAAATATAAACGAGGAAAAAAGTCCACAATACCACTAAAGCATTTTTGGCCAAAAGATGTCTGGGAACTCCACAGAGATTCTTTTATTGCAAACATGAATTGTGAAGGAATTCCTTCCCAAAACAGAGAGGTCCTCCTGAGTTACGACTTACATCCAGAGGCCAAAGGCTAGCCTTGCTTGTTAGATGCACTGCATGTGGCAGGAGGCTAAAAGGATTCACAGAGCACAAGGCACGGTGATCTGGGAAACAGAAGGCAGAGACAGCCAAAGACTCCCCAAACGCACGTTTGGGTTCACTGATTCAAAAGGAAGCTATTCTACTTTGTTTCAGATTAGGGGGGGGTACAGAGTTCTTCCAGCAGTTGTTCACAGCCTAGCCACCTGAAACCTCCGCCTCCCGCGCATTTTAAATAGCGCAAGCTGCTGTGTTCTTTATTCTCTGAGCCCGCTCTTTCAGTGGGGAGCAGGAGGGGTGGCGTGGCAGTGGGACAGCAGCAAAACATAGCGGCTGCATTAGCAGAAGTGTTCAGCAGCGGCAGTAACACCAGGACAACACCAAGCTTGGCAAATGGCAGCTTTCACCGCTGGCTATGCCCACGGCATGCGTGAGATGACCCCGACCCCTCCTTCCTTCTGCCACCCCCAAGACAATCTGTCTCAAGATGAAAAGAAAAAGCTGGTTTCCTTCAGGAATCTGACCTGCACGCAGCAAGGTGGTGGTAGGGGTGCAGCAGGAAAGAAAAAGAAAGCAGAAGGTGGCACCCACCTCAGCTACCCCTTACCCACTCTGCCAGGAAGGGCTATGCTCCTTGCCTAGGGGTACTTAACGTCTTGTGAAAGCAGCTCTGAGAGTGCCGCAGTTTTTCAGCCCCTGTCATGGATGGGCTGAAACCTGCAGAGCCTCGGAACTGCCTCACCAGCATTTCCACCAAAACCTGTGGCAGAACAGCAAAGAGAAGGCAAGTGGGAGGAAGCAGCTGTGGCAAGAACTTTTTTTCCTTTCTTTTTTCTCCTCCTTTTTAATTCTTGACATGGAAGTCGGAGCCCTTATACAGGGCAAAATTCATTTCTGCACTTGGGGCCAGCAGAGATGTCAATATGATCCACAATGCGCATCTGAGCAAACATAAATCTGGAAAAAAAACTATTAAAATGAAAAAAAAAGTGATCATTAAGAAGTATGCTTTCAGGTTTTCACAAGTCATGCATCTCTTCTAATCTGAGAAGATTAATTTTTTTTCTTTTTAGGCAGTGATTTAAAAATAAATGGCTAAATTACAGTTAGCGCCAAAAATAAAAAAGCAATGAGTCCTCTTATGGCTTTGATCTCCCTTGCGAAGGGTAAAAGTAGAAGAGTATTGCCACAATTAAAAAAAATATATGTATATATTCAACATTGACAAACAGACTATTTTTTCCTTTGCTTGTGACTGTGGGTCTTTGCAGTACTTATTAAGGAACCCAAGCACGTTCGGATGCCAGCAAGGTGGAGCAGAGACCCTGCTGCTTCTTTCAACTCCTCATCAATTTCTTGACATAGCTCCTTGAGTGCTTTGTTGCTAGGCTGACTTTTCTCAGAGGTATCTACACAAGGTTGTGATGCATAGCCACTGTCTCCAAGAGGATCATCTTCATAGTCAACGTCTGTATCCACTTCGCTGTGAAATCCTTCACTGCCATCGCTTCCAGCATGGCTGTTCTTGGAGATAAATTCATATACCTCATCGACGGAGGACAAGGAAGACACACTGGACCTAGATGCGCAGCGCTGCGAACCCATGCTGCTAGCACTGTAATTGTGATCCTCCTTTGGATCAATATTGGTGGCTGCAGAATCATTTTCTTGCAAATTTATCGAACTGGAAGGATTAAACGCGCTGCCGTAGCTTCTCTTCTTAGGTGTCTTCAGAGGCTGAGCTTTCTCACCTATTAAAAACAAGATCCATCAGTAAGCATATACTCCTGTGAGATCACCTAAAAATGCAAACCACGCTTTGGATGACTGACTGCAAAGTGTAAGCTGAAAGTGAGCATTTAGAGTTGCAACATGCATGTTTACCGTCACCCACAGAGGACAATGGTCCTCAGCTAATCACAAATAAAAGCTGGAGAAACAGGGAAAATCTTAGCATCTGGTACAAAGAGGGCTGGGGAAGAATTTTGAAAAAAAAAAAGGGGGGGGGAAAAGGAAAAAAAAGAGAAAGTGGTTCTATAGAAACTGTACGGGTAGCAGAAAGAGTAATCAAACCAGAATTGCTTCTTGGCTGCTCTTATTGTCTGCAAGCTAGACTACATTCATTTACTGAAACCTTAAAGCAAATGTATAGCTTCTAGGTAGAGGAAAGGAAACAGTAAAGTGGCTTATGCTTACAGTCTAGCATCCCTTGTTCAATGGAAGTATTCAACAGCATCATCGCAGTAGCGGCATCAATATCAGATTCTGTGAAGAAGCACAAAATGTTAGAACTCAGGTAGTATTGACAAAATGAGGTCCCTGGAATATCTATCTGCATATGCTGGCCTACAGTAATGAGCAGTGGGAAAATGTGTAACAATTCAGATAGAGCATGACTCTCACACAGTAATAAGTTAAGACACAGCGACCCAAGAGGGGCATCACATGAGCAATATGGGTGCAGAAGGGCCAGGTATCGCAAGCATGGTAACCTTACAAAAGCTGAAACCTCACACTGCACTCAGCCACAGCTGAAGACAATCAGCAACATTAATTAGATGTTCATATGAAGATGTTACTAGCAACAAGTGGCTTTTATCTGTAACAGTTTAAAGAAAAGGATTACACATATGGCAAAGCAAAGCACCTAATCAGCTTCATACCCTCACTCCATGAATATGCAAAGCTGAAGAAGGTAGTTAAATGCAGCATTAAGTGAGCACACGTCTTTTCTACAACCTCAGCACAAAGTGCTCTCTTTGCATTATTTTTCACACTAACAACATGTAAAGTGGAACACACAGAGAAGACAACGTGGGAAATGGAACAGAACTGCTCCATCTAGAAGGCGTGGAGATCTACATAATAAACAGGCACTTGAGAAAGATCTAAATGAACAGCAGTGCTTTTAGGTATGGTGACAAACACTGCCATAAAACGCTATCCTTTGCTGCACTGAGTGGATTACTTAAACCTCCAAGAGGTGGAGAAGCTGGGCTGGCAGACGCCGTGCTAGGAAGTGTCAGCAGTAGGCGGAACAGCCTCTCCATCCTGCTCAGCTACCACTGAGACAGGAGCTGCTGAAGTGAAACATCAGCAATCTCATTTTCGATGGCAGTCCCCCTCCTCGTTACTGAATTTGAGGGGGACTGCAGGATTGTCAATTTGATTTTCTTATCTTACCTAATTTTTACTAATCTCCTCCCATTTGAGGAGAAATTTGAAGACAACCATGTCACCTTGCATCAACGTGGGAAAGCGACTGAGCTGCTGTTTCCAACACAGGCTATAAAATATACACGTTCCCATTGTTTTCACTTTCTATTGTTTTAAAATCAACGTACTTCAAGCTCTATTCCACTGCACTTGCACTTCTTTTATTCTCTTTTTTTTTTTGGCAGCAACAGAGATACTGAGTTGACAAGTCATAGGTCATGACTTACAATTTACAGTACAACTGACAAAATAAAAATTAAAAACAAATAAACATTTATTTCCATATGAAATAAGATATGGACAGTTACTTTGCTCCGCTATTGTAATCGGAAGGTGAAATACTGTGATTTCTTACCTGCTATCACAGATTTTTCCTCTTAACAAATGATGCCAGTATATAAATAACACTATGATCAATTGACAAGTAATGGGAGGCATCCATGAAACACTGCAACCTACAAATAGTGGTTCTGCACGCTGGCATCCCCAAAGACAGTCCCTGCAAAGTTCTGCGGTGACTTTGCTCATTTGGAAAAATGCTCAGTGCTCTGGGCCACTGTCACTGTGTTTTGGCTTCAGTTGCAATTGCTCTCCTTGATAAAGTCTATTTCTCCAATCTTTCTAAGGTCTCACCAACAAAATCACTGAGAGGAGGGAGATTTCCCTCCCTCTGTAAAAAGCCCTGAGCACCCTGGGTCTGCACATGCAAATACTTGGTTACTGAGCAGCGCTGCAGCCTATGGCATCAAGAGCTACCTTCAGACACAGGTTACTAAACCCATCCTGTTCTCCTCTTCTGAGGGCTAAAGGCAACATTCTGCAATTTTTAAGGTGATGCTTTAACTAAATATAGACTTTGTAAGGCCATTCCGTTCACTCGCTTAGTATCTAGAATTTAGATATTCCCGCATAGCTACACTGGTGATTACACCAGCTTGTGCCCAACTTTTTTTGGGAAATGAAGAGTAGCCCGCATCTGTGAAACTCTCTTCTGACTCGTTCCATGTTCCCTTGCAATTACAGTCTCAGCCATCTATATCAAACGCTCAATTTTCAGACATTTCTGTGGCTACACACCATATATATTAAAATTTTTTTGTCTTCTTTGTTTAAAGTTGTCAACATTTTTGTTGCCTGGACTCAGTTTGTGGTGACCAATAAAGAAACACAATCTAACCACAGGGAAACCCCAGTGCTTGTACCTTTCTAGTTGTTTTACTACAAACAATTCAGTCTTAAAGAGAGTCCTATTTGGGACTGATGCGTCTGCTAAATACCTTGCTGGCAAAACAACAACACTTTTACAATTTGAGATTCATCTTACGGATTTAAACTTAATGCACAAGTCACTGACATAATAAGCACACATTCTATTAAATAAGTTTTTTTTTTTCCATAATCTAACAGACCCTTCAGAAAACGGTCCATACACCAAATCAGCTGAGGTTCAGAATATGCTTGTGACTAGCAAAAACAGCAGAGCAAGATGAAAGAAAATTCATGTTTACCTTTGAGAGATCGGCCATGATTCTGCTTAAGTACTGAAGTTAGGTAGTGAGGAGACGATGACCTACTGAAAAGAAATTCAACGAGTCAAAGCCAAACCCTAATTTGCTGAATAATTTGTACAAAGTATATTAGACACAATACTGTAATCATAGAAAGATTTTTTTTTTTTTTTTTAAAAAAAAGACCCCATATCTTGGTGGATAAGCCAAACAGGCAGCCAATTCTATCGTCCTCAGTAGATGGCCTGACACGTTGATTATTACACGTTGTTTATGTAGCACAACGAGCAGTCATCAGCATTTGGAAGAACACCCCTACACACACACTGAGGAAGAGTTCTGTTGGGAAGAGATACTAACTTCTGCACATCTTAGGTACTTGCTTAAAGGCTGGATATTAAACAAAGATATATATATGTGTATATATATATATATATAAAACGTAAGTAAAACCCACATGTGAACAAAATGTTAGCTTACACAGACACCTGGAGCCCAGGAGCAGCAGAATAGATGAGAACCAGTTGTGTTTGTTGTTCTTCAAGGTGATGGTAAGAGATTAGCAAAAATGAAATATAGCTCTGTGCAAAAAGCTGGGGGAGAACAACAAAAACAACAGCAAAGGTATCTGCTGATTCTGAAGTTATCGGAAGCTGGGCTGTTTTGCTGGTGATTTTTTTTTTTTTTTTTAGCATTATCAGGCCGACTTTCATCCGGCAGAGTACCATTTAATACACTGCAGGACAAAAAGCTGGGCTATACATCCAGCCCTGAGCATTGGGTTCATTATACATGTACTAGCAAACTGAAATACATGCAATAAAAACAGCACACAACCATTAAAATTTAACGTAACACCAATAAATATCTTTTAATTCTTCTACTTGTTCTGTAAAGGGTGACAAAAAGATTTCGTCAAGCCCAGTCTGTACAAGCTACCCCACGGGATTAATGGAGTGACTTTTATCATTGCAGTACATTGACCTTTTATATTTATCATATTTAGGCAGCTCTACTTTCAAAAATTAGGGAGCCACAAATCCACCCCTCCCAAATCACAAAGCTGCTAAATGCTTAATTATATATTTTTTAATTACTAGTCTAGATCATGAATAAAACCAACACAACTACATTAACTCTTTAAATACCATTTTAAAATTAAAATTTTCAATCTTCACGTTGGATTTTAAACAAAGTATTTTTCACTGGTCACTGGCCTGCTTCTGCAGCTGTGCACACCTTAACCACCCTGAACACAACCACCTCGCACAGCTGCTTATGAGGGATGCCCACTTAACCCTACCATGGCTCAGATTTGCCATCCTATGTTCCAAACTCAGCTTGTCATTGGTAACAGCTCCAAAGGTTATTGCAGTACAGACTGCTAGTGGCAAGGAGAAAGTGCACAAATTGAAGGTGACTTGAAATGTGTCATCTGAGCTACATAAGGCGCTCTGGTTGCACCGTAGACGGGCTGGCACTGGTAAGCCAAGATAATGAGAAGGAGAGTAATGTTTAGCATCTCCCAGTGGCTTAACCGCAGTGAAAAAGAGTCAGCACAGTTTGCAGATCCAGCTTGCACAGCTCAGTGCAAACGTCCAAAACTCAAGTTCACTGTCTGTTATGTTTTCTTGTGGGGGTGATGGTCTGCTAAGAGATCCAAAAACAGAAAAAAGAAAAAAAAATCAAAAGGAGAGGAATGTACCCAGCCCAACACAGCTGGCTTTGTAGTCTTGTCTTCAGGTCAAGTGTGCAAATAGATGCTAAATATCTTCATCCTTTCATTTGAGCTCAGATACTTCAAGAATCACATACACATGGAGATTTACTGGATCAAATTAATGCTTAGTGTATTGATTAAGATAATCTATGCATATGCATGAGGCATTTGCGAGGTGAGGACTGTGGCGGTCTCCAAAGCCCAGTAATACAATACAGGTGCTAGAAGCAAGATGCAGCTAGTGGCCTTGCACCAACCTGTTGAACAAGCTCCACAGAAATAAAATGCACCAGTGATGTCAATCACCCGCTGTAATACAAGCTTCCACTTAACTAGACACAGATTACAGTTTCGGAAAGCTTCTGATCAAAGCAACACTTAAAATTTTATTTTAAAATGCTGTTGAATGATAGGTATATTCCCCACGAACACACTGTAAAATCATTTTTACATGATTTTACACAAGCACTCCCACAGAAGAATTCAGAGACTCCCGTAGTTGAATTCTAGCATTGCCCTGGAGTTAAATTTGGATGGCTGTTCCCAGCCTCTCTCCAACTGTATCTTTGGGCCTCCTCTTTCCCTCCACATACAAGACAATGTCTTGGGGCCCTTCCCCAGAATTAAGCCAGAATTTAAATCTAAATTCCAAGATTTTTTTAAACATGGAAGTGAGAAAAAAAAAGTTTTTCTCTCTATGAGTGGAAGTCTTAGACATGTATTTTTGTTATTAAAAGGAAAAAAGATAGCTTTCATTAGGAATAAGTTGAGTGTCTTAAACTGCTGTTTTATTTTACAGTTTTTTCAAATACAGGCACTACAAAATCCATTGTGTTTAGGACTCAGTGGAAAGTAGTTCTGCCCTATGCCTTTACAAGAACCAGGACTTCCTTGTAATTTGCAACCGTTGGCAAGTGTGATTAATCCTTTAATGGCAGAAAAAAGTTATCAAAGCCAACAGCTTCAAATTGAAGTCCTGGTCGTGCAGGTAACTTCACTCAGAGATAAAATGTCTCCCTGTTCCCTATACCTAATTTCACGGTATTGTTTTTATACAAAGTTAATCATACTTCAGTGCTTATATCATTGGACTGATCTTGAACATGCTGGATACACTAAAAACTTATCTGGGCAAGGCTGTCTACAACCTGCCCTGGGCTGAGTCTCATTTGATCCCCCGCTCTTTAGGCCAGACAACCTCCAGAGGTACTTTCCAATCATTTTTGCAGCTTTAAAGGTACAAGCCCAACCCTAAAAGCCCCTTCTATGCAAATCTTCACTTGCTGCAGAGAGCTATGGCTCAAAACCCAGGGTCAATGGCCTGTGGGACTCAGAAAGTTCTGCTAAATGCTCAGTTTTACATCCTGCTTCAGTAATCCCAGTTCCTCTTGTTTGTTGAGGAAACTCCTTGCAGTAAGGCAAGGCAGAGGGCAATGTACAGACATCATAATTATCTCTCATCGCACTCAAATTATTTGCCAAACTAAATCAGCTGGCCACTTGCCTACCTAACTCCTGATCTCATCAGCAGCAGGGCATTCCTGTTTGCTTTCTATCCTACTCTCCATGCCACCTCTAAGTGCTTACTCAGGCTGACATTCCTCTTCCTGTACCAAGAATGTATGACACTGACTTGAAATTCTCTCAAAGCTATTGCCTAATCTTAAAATGCATCAGATGAGGAAGCCTTGATTTGAGAAGTGTAGCAGATTCCACCTCGGATGACGTTTAGGGTTGTACTGGGTCTAGCTGGGATGGTAACTTTCCCTGCAGCAGCCCATACAGTGCTATGCTCTGCACTTGTAGCTAAAACAGCAGTGGTATCACACTGGTGTTGTGTCTGCTGCTGAGCAGTGCTGGCACAGCATCAGGACTTTCTCTAGTCCTCCTAGGGGGTGGGCAAAAAGTGAGAAACATCACCAGGGCAGCTGACCCAAACCAAACAAAGGGATATTCCATACCATATGATGTCACACTCAGCAATAAAAGGTGGGAAAAGGAGGAAGAGGGGAGGGGTGGGCTCTCGTTGCGAAAACGTCTGTCCTCCTCTCCGAACACCGGCTACATGCATTGAGGCCCTGCTTCAAGGACGTGGTCAAGCATCGCTTATTTGTGGGAAGTAGAGAGTATTTTTTTTTTTTCCCCCTCTGCATTTCCACATAGCCTTTACTTGTTTTGTTATTCCCTTTCCCCCTTCCTCTTCCCCTTTTCCCTTTCCTCCCTTTAGTTGAATTGTTTAATTAATAATAATATTGTTAATAATAATAATATTGTTAATAATTGTTTAATTAATATAATATTTCCTTGATAATATATTTCTCTCTTTATTAAAATTATCCTTATCTCAACCCGTGAGTTGTTTTTTTTCCCTTTACTTCTTCCCCTCCTCATCTGAGGAGGGGGAGTGAGAGAGCGGTTGTGGTGTTCAGTTGCCTAATACGGTCAAACCACCACAAGGGTAAAGACTTTTCTTCCTGTCCCCACTGCAAGATGTTTTCCCATTGCAAAGGGCTTAGTGAAAACCACTCCTCTCTCTCAGACCAGCAGTCAACTCTTAAAGATCAGTGAGAAAAGCAGTGTCTGTGTGCAAAGTCCCTCAAAGGCAGCATATGCCTCAGCGCTCATTGTTCTTGTCTGGGTTATTCCAGCCAGGACCCCTGGCAAGACACAATGAGAAGAGGAAAAAAAACAGAGGTAGAAGAAAGAAGAAAGAATATTTAAGAGAAAGCCATCCCACTGCCCAAATGGAGGAGGGGAGGCGGGCACAGAAAATTAACAAGACCCAGGAAGAAAGAAAAGGGAAAAAAAAAAAACATGAATCTGGAATAAAATATAAAATTTATTAAATATTTGCTGCAGAAAGAGGAGGGAAATCTGACCTCCATGGCTGTGAAATCAGTGCCTCCCCACTTCTCTCTCTTCTTCAGTTATAAAGGAGACTGGGAGACTAATCTGAGATCTCTGGTTCCATGATCTGCTATCTGGGAACTCTGAGCTCATTACACTCTCTTGCCTAGCCAGTTTCCTGCCTGTCTATCCAGTTCACCAAAGTTCCACTCCAATTCTTCTTCCCGTGGAAGTGAGTAACAACACATCAACAGCTACTTGGGCATTTCTTCTGCTGGGTGGGTGAACGTAACTGCACGCTGCGCTTGTAAGAGAAAATTCACCTACCTCGGTGGTGACGCTGGTGGAGTATAAAACGCAAGTGCTGAGGGAAAAGGTTGTTTCTTCAGTGCTTGAACAAGATTAGGCTTATATTCTGGATCAACGCACCATAATGAACCTTTTCCATTCACCTGCAAGAAAGAAGTATTGCAAATTAGAACGTCCAGGGACCAAGTTCTTTAATATTCCCAAGACACAGCCAAGTGTGGTAACATAAGCACCACTTCTGTGCTGGTGCTGTACAGCACCCTCAGGTTGCTCCACAGTCTGCATGGATGAATGTGATGAGTGTGCAGCCTTGAGATCCCCGTTATATGGTATGGAAACGTCTGTCTTGCAGCTTGGGATACCATTTCCAAAGGCCCTTCTTTAAAGCCCCATTTTCTTATAAGTTTGTTGACTGAAAGCTGTAAATTTTGTTTAAACGCTTCATCAATACCAAAGCCAAAGAGCCTTCCTCTAAGGGGAGATATGGTAACACACTCCTTTAACTCTATGCCACCCGTAAAAGCAATTTGTTGGATGCTCAGCTACAAATTAGATTTTGAAAAAGTGTGAATGTTGTAATCTGAAAACCTAACTAATTTGTGTATTTTTGATGCACCTAATGACGTTAGCACTGTTGTGCCCATCACTCTTGATGTTATATTCGGTATTGCAAAAGTCAAGCAAGACAAAGCACCTTCTACTCCTTCACCATGGTGACTGACAGGATGATTTAGATAGCGAGGCACTAACAGGGGGATCCTCTCAGCTGGCTCCATCCACCAGGTCAACATCACACTAATGTCCTAATCTCTTCCTGAATGCCTCCTAGAGCTCAGGCTCTTCCCTTGCTGGTCGGTTGGCTCACTACTTTTCCCCCATTAAAGGCCCAACTCTTTTCTTTTTTTCTTATCTTGGAGACTCTGCCACTCACATAGCCATGGGAACTCACCCCACCAGCGAACCTGCTCTGCACTATTTTATCTATGACTTTAGGTAAGCACTTCTACTTGACGCCTAATGCAGATTCACTGCAGGCTGCAGCCAGGAAGGGGCTACCTTCCCTCTTTCATCTTCCCAGCCACTTACTTCCACCAGCTTGCTAACCTGCCAAAATACCACCAGAATTTTTAGCGGGTGCCGCAAGCGAGCTGAACCAGCGCACACCCTGAAGCAATGCAAATGTTCAACCCAGTGTAAGAGGCAATAAGCAGAGTGACTAAATAAAGCATGGAATCAGCTCAGCTTTAAAACAAACCATCAGTGTTCCTGGGAGAGGTCTAACCACACCAACAGAAGTGACAGTGTATGGGTCAAGCCTAAGTAGCCTGTGCGACCAAAGACCACTTGAACTCGGCCACTTGTCCTAGCAGAGACAAAGTCTCGACAAGCCAGGATATTAAACTGCCTTTGGAGGTTACTATTTCATGTCAACAGTGGGGCAACTTCCCATTTGTTGTTGAGATGTTAGCTGAAATGTAGATGTAATTTTTATTTCAAATCTCCTCGAACGTCCCGACAGAGCCAGCACGGAGCAATCCTCAGCCCATTTGGACTCTAAATCACAAAATGAACTGGCATTGAAAATAAATTGCTCTGACATATGTTTTTGGTCTGACATCTTTTTCTGCATCTTTCTAATGCTCCCAATTTGACTTGCAGTATTTTATCTAAGCAAATGAAAAAAAAATTGGAAACAAAAATATTCCAGCATTTTGAAATGTTGGACTGCATTGTAATGACAAAGTTCCTAGGCCCAGGATTTGTCAGGGCTCGATTAAGGGTGTTCAACCAACGCTGGAAACAAGATGCCCCTCATCGTGCAGCCTTGTCCTTTGACCTTTCAAAAAAAAGGGGGGGGGGGAGAAGGATAGCACTGGTAAAATATGGGCTAGTGCTCTCTCTAATCAAGCAGGTTTTCTTTTCTATCTGAAAATTCACAACTTCAAGTGCACTGACCCCTAACAGGCAGTAATTTAAACGTCATCTCCTTTCAAGAGGCCATGCACTATTCCAAGCCTTTTCCTTGTATTTAAACCCAAGAAGAAGGGCCATGGGAAGTAACTCTCCTCAGGAGGACATGCTGCAGACAGACGTATGGCCAGCAGGAGCAGCTGGAGAAGCTACCACAACCAGCAGCTTGCCTTTATCTGGGCATGCAACAGCAGCCCAAGCATTGACGGTGCTTTTTTGTGGAAAATAAAGCAAAATATTAGACCAAATCAACTCCAAAGGCAGTTTTAGTTACCCTATTTGGGTTCACCTGGTTCTGGGGGAAAACACCTGCACTAGGAGCAGCCCACCAGGAGCTTCAGCCCTCAGCAGCTGTTCCCAGCTTCCATTCAGTACGGGCCACCCCATGCAGCTCCCAATAGTTGATTCCACTGGAATTAGATGAATCACTGGAAACACCGTGCATGTGTGTAAGATGTATCTTGAAGTTTGAGGTAACAGACAGCTCTCTCCTGTCCCTACACGTATATAGATATATTCTGCACCTGGGATGGGGCGATCATGGATACATGTACAGACGGATGAGAGGTTGTAGCGCAGCCCCACAGAAAGGGATCTGGGAGTTTTAGTCAATGTCAAATTGACTATAAGTCAACAGTGTGCCCTGGCAGCCAGAAGGGCCAACCATGTCCTGGGGTGCATGGAGCATGGCATTGCTGGCCAGCTAAAGGGAGCGACTGTACTGCTCTGCTCTGAGCTGGAGCGGTCTCACCTCAAGCACTGTGTGCAGCTTTGGGTACCACAATATAAGAAGGAAATAAAACTATTAGAGAATGTCCAAAGGAGGGCTACGAAGATGGTTTAGGGTTTAGAGAGCAAATGTATGAAGAATGGCTGAGGTCCCTGGGTTTGTCCAGCCCCGAGCAGAGCAGGCTGAGGGGAGGCCTCATGGCGGCCTGCAGCTCCCTCACGAGGGGAGCGGAGGGGCAGGCGCTGAGCTCTGCTCTCTGGGGACAGTGACAGGACCCGAGGGAACGGCATGGAGCTGGGACAGGGGAGGGTCAGGATGGGGGTTAGGGAAAGGTTCTGCACCCAGAGGGTGGTCGGGCACTGGGAAAAGCTCCCCAGGGAAGTAGAAAGGGAGATTTGTTGAAGATATTCAAACCTTGTCCCACTCTGACTGCCAGAAGACAGCGGTGGCAGAGCCACACCTACATGAGCACAGGAACGCCAACTCAGTGCTCGACATGGATGTAGCTCCTGCCTCCTCACACCTTTTCTCACCATCAGTGGCAATTAATAAAAGATAAATTCAAAAAATCACTGAATGCACAATCAAGAAACAGTTTAGCAAAAAGCAGGGCAGTGTCTCAGGGTTTCCAAGTACATGCTGCTTTTCACTCCACGTCAGGCACTGTCCGTCCCCCGTCCCCCCTTCCCCCCAAAATATATAATTTTTTATAAAAAAAGTCTGTAGACCTCTCTCAAGTCTGTGTGACAGTCACACCTCCACATCTCTGAGGGCACCAAAGTAACAGCAGGCAGCACTGGAAGACAATTCGGTGTCCCACGGACCAGCTTCTTCGCTGTCCCTTGGCTTTTTAGAAGCTCCCAACCACCATTACCAGAGCCACTGAACTCCAACTCACTACAGACACAAGCTCAACTGCAACTACTCAAAGAAAGGGTATTTCAGCTCAGAAGTCTATCACCTCAAGTAAACCTTGGCAAACAACCTGCACACGGCAGCACCACAGTAAGTCCATACAGAAAGGGTAACGTATATTTTAGCAGAGCAGAGATCTTATGTGCACACACCCTGCTGCCATGGCAGGAGAAATTCCTCTTGTCGACAGCAGCACTGGCTCCTGGGACATCTCAAAGCAGCTACTTTCTCTTATCACCCTTCAACTCATTAAGTTATATCACCACCACTATGCAGAAGTGCCCAGCTTTTTCAAATAACTGGCAATAAGGGCAGAGGAACAAGTTTTCACGCCCCTCTACAAACTCCAAGAGCACGTGCCCTGTCACTTTTCCAAACTGGAGAGCTCCCAGCTCCGTCTCACATTTCGGCCAGCCCAGGGGAATGGAAACACCTCCCTGGTGACTCCAGCAGGCTGCAACCCGAGCCCCTGCGTCCGCTGCCAGCTGCCCTTTCACCACATGACTTTCAGTATCGACCCTGCCACCTTCTCTGCTCCGAGAGGAAAAAAACCAACTAACCAAACAACAACAAACGTAACATCAAATATTTTTCAGCAACACAAGCAATGACAGCCTTCCCCCGCAATCAACGCTGGTTGCCATCTAGAGAGCGTGCCTGAGTGACTGAAACCTGTCGCTGTAGGCAGGGTAGAAGCACTTAGCCAATTTATACTGATGTATGGGCAACCATCCACAGCTACGTCTGTAACAAGAGGTGGTGCAGCCCAGTAAAAATAGATCTGTGAAGTGAAAGAGTCATTGCTGAACAATCGTCCACGCCAGATGTGTCTGGGAGGTCTCACTTCAGACCAGCTCAAGCAGAGACTTGCGGAGAATGTCCACCAGCAGTCGGGGCACAGTAAGCATGCTTCCACAGCGTGCTTGCCAGGTTAGCATCAGCCACAGTGAATCCAGTTCACATGCCCCAGAACTGCCCAGCATGGGTGGAAAATGAGGAGACACCACAGATTTACATAGCTGATGACTGGCTGGCAGCAATAGCTGGTGAACTATCAGAAAACAGCATGTTTCACAGGGTGCAAAGGGCACAGATCCTTCCCCGTTCAGATACTGACACTCTTCCAATACGAGAGGCAGACTTGTCTGAAAGCCAGAAGGGCTTTAAAACCCTTCTTATCCTGTTCCCTTACTCTGCTCCTCTGATGCAACGTGTCACAGGCATCTCTTCTTCTGTGGGCACTCAGGATAGCAGAAAACCGACTATGTGTTCTCTTCCAGAAAACAACTAAGATGTCATTAGCAAAGAAAAAAATGAAAGAAGACAAATTACCTTGCTCCCTTTGAGAAGCCCACAGAGGCACCACTAGCACATGGTTACAGATAATACAATCACCTAAACTGAGCTTGTAAGCTAGTGCTGCTTACTGCAAGAAGTCACATCTCAGTAGCACAGCCAAAGGGCCCGCAGCACTGACGTGATCCTCCTCCATGTGATATATGGATATCCATATCCGTGTCCTCCACTGATGCCTGCTGAGTTCAAGGCTCTACATAGAGGACCTCCACCTACATTGAGAGGCTGTCAGACATGCCAAACACTGCATGCATTTCTGATAACAAGCCTATTACCACTTAGGCTGATGTCCAAGCACACAGGTTCAGGATTTGTTTGTTGACTTTAGGGCAGGGTGAGGGGGATGAACATCGTTCTGTTTTATTTCCAAAGTCAGAGCTGCCTCCTTGAGGAACGGGATGGGAAATGAGAGAGGAAGGAAGGAAATTGCCAATAAAATTATTCAAGTCAGTAAAAGAAACTAGCTCTACAGAACTAAGTATTCATGGCTTTAAGGACTAGATCTTTACACGTCACTTGTCTCAAAAAGGCTATACTGTACAGACACAGTTATGACACCATTACGACAGAGGTGAAAGCACTACAGTACACTTAACACAGGAATTAAGAAGATTCTTTGAAAGCTCAATCTGTGCTAAGAGAAGATCACAATCAAAAAGCCGGTTTAATATTCAAAATAACTTTAACAGATTGAAAAACTCATCCTATAGCAGCGCTTCCATTATTTTCTTACAAGAATTTGGATGCTTTTCATAGTAAAAAGTTTAAGGGAACAGCAAGCAAATAAGTGAGCTGAGGTATCATATATATATATATGTGAGAGTGTAGGACAGGAAACAGGAAAATATGACTTATTTTCCTGTTTTATTGCAAATGGGTTAATAAATATTATTTTCCTGACACAATTCCCCAAAGCATGGCCTGCCACTGTGCCGCCCCATGTCCTGCAGTCTGCATCTCCCAGTTACTTTCATGTTGTTCCCGTTGGTGGAGCAGTGACTACGTGCACGTGCACGGAGGTGGGAAGAGGACAACAAGCATCCTCAAGCACCGCAGCCTGGCACCTCCCACCAGCAGCAACCATAGGCTGCTGCAGGAAAACACCTCCGTGGGTTACAACACGCTTGCTGTGGGTACAAACTCCAGCGTCAACCGCAAGGCTGGCACCTCTGCTGAGCTCACACAGAGCTGTTCAGATCTTACCCTTGTATGCTTATTCCAGTTATACACCCCTTTGGCAGGTACCCTAATGGTTATATCCTCCTCAGCAGTGAGGGTACCCCATGCCAATTCCAAACATCGTATGTGACCCTGTTCAGAAAATTAGCATGGGCAAAAGATTCTTTTTTTTTTTTTTCTTTTAAATTTATCCTCAAACAAATGAGTTCCTTTAAAGAGAAAAGACACAAGACACCCTAAAATAAACGTCTAAAATGTCAGGCTGACTGTTATAGCCTAGCAAAACTGTAAGTAGAAACAAGGTCCTTTACAATAACACCTTTACAATATCAGCCAGCTTTGCGAAGGATGCATCGCCGTTAGCTCTACCCAGCTTAGTACTAAATAAAAACACAGGATGACAGAAGTGACTTGGACACTTGTCAGAAGTGGTGGTTCCAAACTATCCCTGGCTGCAAATAAAGCGTAAAAGGATTTCAATATACAACTGTTTCATACATGGGAGGGGGAAGGAGGGGAGTCCATAAAAATAACAGGTTTTTCTTAACTTCCTCGTGAATTTCAAACTCTGTTCAACTCCCTCCCCCCAGGCCTCACCTTGCCATGGCTTCTCTCCACCTTTCGGAAACACTTGTTCAAGGAGAGGTTGTGTCGGACAGAGTTCTTCCACCCCGTTGGTGCTGTGGCAAAGTAGGGGAAGCGCTCCAGGATCCAGCTGTAGATTTCTTTGACTGGGAGGCTCTTGTTGGGAGAGTGCTCGATAGCCATGTAGATGAGGAGGCTGAAGGAATAAGGGGGTTTGGAAGTCGATGATTTTTTTTCTGGGTTCTGGTAGCAGGATGGCGAGAAGGATGGCACGCTGTCACCCTCTATGTCATACAAAGGGCTAACAATTGGAAGACCCTCGCTTCCAAGGCTGAAGTTTGTTAGAAGGTTAGTACTTTCATGCAGCCAGTTCAAATTCGTGAGTTCATCATCTGTTGAATCGCTGTCCACCACCGTGGCCTTGGGCCTCCCAGCATCTCCTGCTTCAGGCAAGCTTCCCATCCTGTGGACCTGCCTTAGTCCTGCAGCTTTTTCTGCTCCTGGTGTTTTAGCTTTCCTGTCCGGAGTCATTCCAGTGACTGGACCCATTTAGCTTTATTGGTCTGCAACAAGAGACAGAAATCAATGTAAAACTTCAGAATCACGTTCGGTGTCAGCCCAAGCTGAAAAAACCCCAAGGAAATGTGATGCTGTACCATCCCCGTACTGTGGTCACTGAGGAGAGACAGGGTCCAACAAAACCCCTCTTGTAACCCCCCGAGCACCCTTTTATCTCCCCCGGCTTACAGCCAGAACTCATGGCAAGCCCTTGGAAACTGCTCTCCTTGTCTTGAAATTTCAATTTGGACACCGAAATAACAGCTATCGATGTCAACATCTGAAAAAGACCTCAACAGGCAGGATCTAAACCATTCTGTTCTCACATTAAGCCTTTAATTATATTCATTACATTGTAAATTAACCCTATTTAGAAGTGCTTGCTTTTGATTCCTGAAGAGGAAGAAGTTGCAAAACTTAAATAGCAGACAGTCAATTTGTGGTCCTGGTGCAAATTAAATCTGTACACAACCCCCTACCAGTCACAGTCATTCCTCAGCACTCCCTCACACCGTAGAGCTTTAAACAAGCCACCAAGCAAACTGCTATGCTAACAGCTGGTTTTTTCTGCTGATGTAACCAGGTTAGAGCCTCGCTGCACCTAAAGCTTTGGCCAACGTAGCTGTAGCAGAAGCACAGACCGACAAAACACGCGGCTATACCAGCCTTCTATATCCATGAGGCTCTCCAACTACTGATGCAGTTCATCAGCTAAGCCGTGGATATTAACTCCAAAACAAACATATATAATTTGCAGACCCCTGTCCCCTGTACATGTGCTATCATTCCGGTTTCACGCTCCAGCTCGTAATGCAACAGCTCATCTGCCGTCTGTTTTGCAACTGAGAAGTTATCTCACCAGGCAGTGCAATACGCATTAGTGATGTCTTCTAACAACAGGTTTTTGCAGTATTTGCATGAACACGTGGCTTTGTGCACTTGGATCTTCTCCTGCAGAGGACAGGGAGACAAGGCTCAGCCTTGTACAAGGGCAAACTGTCAGAGCAAGTCTACTGCTCCTAAGATTTTAATGGAAATTATCGGATCAGTAGGAGTGTTTGGACAATTTTTAGTTCAGTGCTCCACTCTCAGATGGACTTAGTAACACAATTTTGTTTGTTTGTTGTTCTTAATTCAAGGACAAATACTCTAAGGGGAGGTGTTAGTCAAGTTTCTTTATTTTGGAGGAGAGCGACAGGAGAGCAAGGTGCAATGTGGTGACCCAGAATTTACTCCTCCTCCAGAACAGCACCGTTTCCTATAAGCAATTTCTTCTCTTAGTCTGCCTGTAGTCTTTCATGCCAGCTACTGCCAAGCTTCCTTGCTCGTCCCTTTTTATCAGGGGATACCTTGCCAGTCCCTTTTTGTCAGGGGGTTATGCGATCTGGAGAAACTGAAGATCCAAACTCCAAAAATGCGATCTGCCTTGCACGCTGTGGACCAACTCCTCCACCTTCTCCAGAAAACAAGATCTGTACTTACATGGTGCTAGAAATCATCCCTAAATTTTCAGTTTATGTAAAGGGACAGGCATGATTAACTATTAACTCAATCATTAATAAATAAATAAAGCAGACTGCTCAAATAGCTTCTTAAAAGTAACTTTGCTCTCCCTACAATTTACTTTTCCCCCTAAGTTGGTGAATGCTGGCTTTAAAACAGAGCAATTTCTCCATGCATCTGTTACTTATTTAACCCTTCCTTAAATTAAAAACAAACAGTGATAAAATCCATAGAGACAAACCCAAATGCTGCCACAACATCTCACTATTTTCCTTACACGGGGCAACATTTACACCCTTGCCCCCCGTCCTTTTAGCTACCTAGGTACCACCTTCCACTGCTCAGCCGTGTATTGATTTTAGTACTTGGTTCAGAACACATGAAACATCTCTTTGCAAATCTCTGGTCAGCACAGGAGACCAAAAACATGTACAGACAAACAAGGTTAGGTTGCAGTATTTATTCCTTTTGTGAACATGAGGCAATAGAGAAGTTTGAAAACGCAAACATGGCCTAGACACTCCAAAGTATAGAGAAAAGGAAAACATTGACTTAACCTGGCACTTCAAATTAGGTCAGCTCTGTGGCATCGACAAGCTTTTTGTTTGTGCGCTATTATGTGTTAGCAGAGAATCATTAGAATAATTAATATTCTACTTCAAATTCTTCACAATTAACATATTTATAGTAAATAATACACCAATGCCATGTTTCTTTCAAGAGATGCATTACAAAAAGAGTTTTAGAGTATCTTTGCTGGCCGTCTTTGCTAAGAGCAAGCAGGGGTGTGAACAGGGATGATCCAGTGGGAATGGCACAGTAAGAGCACGGAGGACGGTTCACAAGAAGAAAAGAGCATGGAGGAAGCCCTCCAGTGCACACATCATGATAAACCATGTACAATTGCACCCACGGATTTTTTCCTCATGTTTCTCACTGTTACCAGCCAGGAAGGTTGATGCAAACAGGGTTAGAGGTAAGCAGTAGGACTTGCTCTCCGCAGTGCTCCCACCCCAGCTGAATTAGCAGCACCAATACAATACAAAAGATGAAAGAAATCCAGCAGAAAGGCAAGGTTAAGAGTGTTGCAAAGCCACCTAGCGAAAATTTACCTTCCATTCCTTTCTTCTCTGACACCTTCCCTGTCTCTTCACCTGCTCCCGTGGCACAAAGAGCCACGCAGGACAATCCCCTCCGCGCGAGCAGTGCCTGCTCTGCCGATGAGACGAGATTAACTCTGCTTCCCTCTGCTCCTGCTGTCCCCCAGCCACTCCTTACCCAAGGAGGATAGCAGGTGGCAGCCGCTTCCCAACCTCTCCAGCTGGCATCCCCAATGCCCAGAAACTCCCTGCTATTCCCATGGTGACAGCCCCAACCCTGCAGGCAGAGCCAAGACTCAGCCCCCAGCCTTCCCAATGCAGAAACGTCGTGCCTTGAACACACCTCTAGAAACACCAGCTCGGCGCTTTGCCCTGCCACTAAGTGCCAGGGAGTACAGCACGGTGCCATTAATAGTAACACCCACAATGGAAAGCAGGAGTATTCAACCCCTAAGGGCATCACGTATCCAAATCCTAACCCATTCAAGCATCTGTTCTGGTAAGCACCTTCAGAACAAAGCCTGCCGAAACATCTCCTCCTGAAAAACAAAGCACTACAATGGACGTACGCGTTATTTTGCAACGTAATTATGTACGCAGGACTATGATTCCGGGCTAAGATGATTAAAAGGCTGCAAAGCCAACTGAAGTTGCTTGACTAAAAGCTTGGCAGCACCAGAAACACGATGAGAGGCAGCCTTCTTTCCAGCACTCCCGTGATCTTGGTACCACTCGAGAGTGCATGGGAAGGCCAGGAACGGAGCTTCTTCTGACAGTGCCAAGTCCTGCCGAGTCCTGCTCCCCACACCACCCACCACCCAAAGAGCAGGGCAGACTAAGGTTGTGGGCATCCTGAGGTAGCAATAGGTTTAGAGAAGCCCCAGCATACCTGAGGAGGATATTCAGTGTCACAAGACACTGCGCATGGTGCTGTCGCTGAAGAAACCGATCCACACCACCCAAAAGTTACCAGTGCATCAGAAACCAACGCATCGCTAGCTAATGCAAGGCCTTATTACACAGCAGAGACAAAATTTTAGCTGTGCACATACAAAGTGCCTGCAGCAAAACTGGAAGCTGAGCCACAGCGCCCCGAGCCCCTAACTGCTGTACCTCACCCTCATGTACAAGCAGCTGCTGTTAGCAAGCCCATTTGTTTCTGCAGGACTAGCCAAGCAACCAGGTCGCAGCCATTTCCCTCAAGAGTTAAAAATAGACCATGCACCGTCTGAGCAGCAGAGCATGATTTTAATCCAGGGGAAGAGATGTTTAAAGGTCTCACACTGATGTCAAATAAGAGCAGCCCTGCAATCACACTCTCTGCAACAAGCTCAGGGGACGCAGCCTTAGTTACAGAACAGGATTATTTGCACAAAACCTATGCAGAGCCTGTACAAACTTATACAGGCTCTGTGAGAGTATTTGAAAATATCAGCACATGCTTTTGCTTGCAAGCATCTATACCTGCATTAAACTCTTCTGCTGGTTTTTCATATTCCCTTGCATCTATAGGAAATGCAGCTACACCAGGGATTGTCCCAACCTAAACACTTGGATGCGTACGTGGTGGTGCTAAGACGGCACAAGCAGCACAGGTATAAGTGACTGCCACCACTCACAAAGCTGGCAATGCACCTTCCAGCCAGCACGCTCACGGCTAAGGACCAAGGAGAGGCTTTTTGTGCATTAAGGGGAAAAGTAACGCAGCTCCCTGCCCAGCAGTGAAAACCCATTGATAAAAAGCTGGAAACGTTAAAAGCAGCACATTCACATGGCTGCGAGCATTCAGAGCACGGCACCAGCCCATTTTTCCATCGATTTAACCTTCTCCCCTCCCTCCTCTCCTTTATCCGAGGCTCCTCTCCGCTTCACAGCATTGTTCTGCAGGCTGGGGTCAGAGTCAAGTCTCCAAAGCGCTGCAAAAGGCCTATATTTGATTACAATGCCGTGTGATGTCACGTATCCAAGACAACTACAGCACTATGGTCTCCTGAGGACAAAACTACCTCTTGGTCACAGATTTCAGCAGCCTGGCATGCAACTGCATGCATCCATGCACTCCACTCTGGGCAGCTGTGCTCCCAGCAGAGCAGGGCGCCAGCACCCTGCCCACTCCTCCCCCTGCCTTGTAAGCCAGGAGAACTGAAGGGGGATTGTTTGAGGTGGTTATCAGCTTCTGAAAGGCAGTCTGCCACACAGAGAACCTGTGAACTTCTCCATTTCTTCGGAATCCTGGTAAAAGTACGTGCAAAAGAAAGCAGGGGGGTTCCAGGTGCACTATTTCCAAGCTTCTCCCATTCTGATGTTAATAACCCCCCACACCCTTTCATCTAATTAAAGGCAGGAAGAAAAAAAAAAGGAAACTAATAAAAATTGATGAAAGGATCCCGTATTAGTAGAAGCTAAAATACACTCAGCAAAATTTGGAAAGGGAAGGGAATAAAACCTCATCAGAGCTCAGGGAAGGGAAGGGCAGGTCGGGAAACAGAGATCTTATCCAACATCTAATTTGTATTAAAAAAAAAAAAAGTTTGTTAATTAAACATGCATACATACACACGCACACGTTTTTGTGACTAAAATAAGTATTTTGAACGAAAACAACATGTAAACTCAGACAGGCCCAGGATCCTGGTCCCTGCAGGCCCCATCCATCCACCGTGTCCTGCAGTGCCGCCTCCGAGGAGTCTGAAATCGCCAAGCGTGAAAGGCTGCAGCCAGCCTGGGACAAGGTTCCTCCTGCCCTGGATTTGAAACGCGCGTGTGAAAGCAGTCCGGGTGTAACAGAGAAATCGGGAAGTGAACAAGATAAACCAGGGAAATCTAAACCGTTTAAGAGAACTCTGGTGTCACTGAAGGCGGAAAAGCTTGGTGGGTTTTTTGTTTTTAAATAAGAAAAATACTTTACTTCCAATAGCAAAGCTGCTTAAATTCAGTACACTGTTTGCTAAACGAACTAACACACACAAGTGTGAGCCACTTCAGAAATGCATCATTTGAGCAAACGTATTGCCAGGTACGCCTGATGCTGATTTTGTTTTCATGACAACTGTTACACATTTCTCCATCATCCCCTGGAACCAGAAGTGAATATTCTTTTAGCTACATTTCAGCTACGTTCAGTAACAATTTACCACTACTAGAAAACATAACCTTGTATTTTCCATATTGCTTTTCTGCCTCCTTCAGCCTTAAGGCGCCAGAACTCCTCATTTTCTGCTGAAAAGCAACACACTCGAGCTTCACCTGAACTGACCCTTATGCAAGATTTAATTTAAAAGCACCATCAGAGCCTAACACAAAATACCTTTCCCATTACAACTTAGTAATTGACAAGCTTTCGCAGATTGCTATTTCCCAGCTACAGCTACTGAAGGGCAAGATCTGCTCTTGGCTGTAAGGCCCGGGCACACTTTGCGAGGGCTTTTCAGGAATCCTCCCTGCGCAGGACAGGCCCAACTTCTGCACTGCCGCTTTATTTTCCTTTTAGCCATATCCCCAAAGCAGCCATTAACATTGATGTGTCTTGATACAGGTCAAATACACGAATACCACCTGCTGTCATCCTCAGAAGCACTCAGGCACTCCCAGCTCCGTTGAATTTGGCTTTCTGTATTAAAATGGTATCAGGAAAACCCCTCTAATAATGGTTAGGGCACAAAATGATCCTTTCCTCCCCACAGCAGTCGCAGGCTGGAGCAACTGGGCCAAGCAGGTTCCTCGCGCAGAAAAACCGCCCAGTTTGTCATCACGCACAGCCCCGCGGGCTGACGGCACAGCTTCAGATGCAATCCGACAGATGCTGCAAGCTTCTCTGACTGCAGAGGAAAGGCACCTGCGCCAACAGGTAGGTTACTGAAACGCCAGCTGACATCTGACGCTTCTCAGGCCGCACAGTCAAAAGTCCAAAAGCAAATGAGCTTGTACTTTGACGGGTCAACATCCCTAAACCAAATCCCGTTTTCTGATAGCTGGTCTAGGGGTTTTGGCTCACCAGCCAGAGGATGGGGGTTGAGCAATTGCTCCTGCTGTTTGGCAACAAGCTTCCCAGCTCCCACCCCCAGTCTGAGTCGGTGTGAGTCTTTCAGCCACCGAGCAATCTTCGCAGCCAGCAATTTACCTTTCAGGCGACCACACACTTGTCCTGAATGCAAGCACAATGCAGTGCAGCAACAGGTTGTTGCAAAGGAAGCAAACAGGCAACCACACATTAACCAGGAAACTACAAGTAGCTACAAAGTACAAGGCTGGAGCGTACTAAAAGTGATCCAAAAAAAAAGTGGGGGGGGAGGCAAAAAAAAAAAAAGAGCCTGAGCATGGTCTCTACCAGAGGCAGGCTTTGGAAGTACGTCAAGTCACACCTTGTGAAGCACACACCCCAGCCCAGCCCCAAAAAAGCAAGTGTGTTTCATACAGCACACACACGTGGGATGCTCATCTGGCGGAAAATGAGTGAAATAATACAAAGATGGAGTAGAAGCACCTGAGTACCTCCAGTCCAGTGCTTAACAGATGGAAAATGGTCACTCCAGTAGGGACAGAGGTATCCAGTGATGCTGTTGAGAGGCCCGATGAACAACGTCAACCAGTAGTTGTGACACGGACAGGCTGTGCTCAATGCCAACAAAGGGGAAGGACAGCACTGCCTCTCTTTACAACGCATTTCACTCTTGTTCCTTTGGTAAGTCCCAGAGAAGTGGTGGTACCCAGCCTGGGCTAGAACTGCCATCCTGTGGGACAGCCTGGGGGTACCACGGGGGCAAGCAGACCTCACTGGGACTTTCTGCCAGCAGGAAGAGGGTGAAAGCAAGCACAACTTATACTCTAATCCTTACAAAAGGCACAGAAGGAGAGATTTCTACAGCAGCAGTAGCTGAGTTAGTAAAGGAGCTCTTAAGATAACCTAACCTCTGAAGAAAAGCAGAGAGCTTGAAGTCTAGAATGAACTTAATAGAAAAAAAAAAGTTTGAACATAATAGAAAAAAGTAAAACCCACATCGATGAGTTTTAGCATAAATCATCTTACATCCACACAAATCGCAAGCTTCTCTTAAGATGACACTGGCAGTCAGGTAACCATGCCGTAACACAGGTATTGCCACCCTAAACACATCAGCCAGTCCTCCCAGGTACCTCCAGGCAGACCCCCAGGCCCCAAACAGCTCTTTCCCAGTGCAAGTGGGATCCAGCGCTTGTGTTTCGGAAGCCCTAACACTACAGGAAGGAAACAGAGTACCAGAGGCCACAGGGATGTCATCCAGCATCAGATAGCACTTCCTTGGCACTACATAATTCATTACTGAATGGGTAAGTTGTCTCTCACCTGAATTGTATTTTGCGAGTGCCCTGGAGTATCCCTAGGTGCTTTTCCCCAGCACAGTGAGGAAGTTTATCGTCGCTCAACACGTGCTCAGAACAGCGAGGGAGAAGGCATGTGCAATATGACAGGGAACGGATAAACGACTCACATGCAAAGGTCCAGTCAGACAGCACGGAAGCATCTCAGACATTTCTTGTTTTACCTTTGGACGTCTTCTCTGGGAGTCGAGGAAGCTGCCAGGGCTGGTAAAAGACATACAGGCAGCACACAAAACCCAAGATGGAAAGCAGTCCTTTAATTTATGATACCGGGATCTGGACAAGGTTTGCAGTTTGCAAGTGCACACTTGTCAGGAGACAAAGCAGCATGTTTACATGAGTCGCGAAACACCGATGACAGCAGAATTTCTGCACAGGAAGTTGCACAACACCATTTAATTGTCAAGCAGGAGGCACACAGGGCAGGCTCAACTGCCTCAGTCTATCTACTTCCCTCCAAAAAGCTCACTGGTTGCCACTAACACCACAACATCTCATGCACGAGCTTATCCATAACGCATCTCAGTACACGGGAGGGGGCAGAGCAACAAAAAGAAAACTCAAGGAGCCAAATGGAACAACACGGGCAGAATTCGCACCTCTGCTAAAAGGTAAGAAGCGTGTCCTGCTCCATCCCTGCAGCTGACAGCCTTCACTTAAGGGGACAAGAGGCCTAAGAGCTGATTCTCCTTGATGTACGGTCTGTGAACCAAGGCAGTATTTCACACAGCCAATGTTGCACCTTGATGGTGCGGTAAGAATATCCCGGTAAGAATATCCCGTTGAAGGATACGGCCTCAGAGGTGGATGCCAACAGCAGCGGTGGGCACACCACCCCCTCTTCCAATGCCTGCATGTTCTGCAGCCTCGCAGGTTATGGTCCAGCTGGGAGGAAGGCAGAATTATAACCCTAGTGGCAACAGTGTAAGAACTGCTCCTGTTTTTATGGGAACCAACATCTCCATGCGAGAGCCATACCACTCTCTTAACAGTTTGAGCTAATCCCTGTATGGCCTCTTCAGGTGCCAAGCCATCTTGTTTGCTGGAAGAGTCGGCCTTTGCTCTTTGTGATGGTTCTTCAAAGCAACTGTCTTAAGCAGGCAGAGCCTATTTTTACTACAGATGGTAAAAAATTAGATGCCTCTAAGCCTCTATCTCCTTTCCCAGTGCTATACTGGCTTGTCAGGCAGTCCTCCTAGGGTGACAGTTCCAGTACACATCCCCATATCGGTTAGTTCCTTAATGGACTGGCGTGTTCCTACACTGCAGTAGCTGTTGGCAATGCTGGCACCTTTCATTATGAACTCCCCAGAGGAAATGGGAAAGCTCTTCAAGAAGCAACGTTTGGCAGTTGGAGCTGTTGAATCAGCATACTCCTTGGTTGATGTCCCTTTTGGGATAAAACATCTTTAGGGCTAAGCACTTCCTACAGGGCTCCTTCGGTGCAGCTTGGCCTGCAGCACCTGAAGGGGTCAGAACTTCATCCTGGCAACAAAGACACCGACCAGGTTTTATCCAGTGAAACACCCTGAGTACTTGGAACCACACACCTGCAATGCTACAGGACCAACGCCTCCAACCCCCAAAATCCCTCTGCTCCCAAAAGCAGCACTGCAGCC
Source organism: Heteronetta atricapilla (assembly GCA_011075105.1). Lineage (NCBI taxonomy): Eukaryota > Metazoa > Chordata > Aves > Anseriformes > Anatidae > Heteronetta > Heteronetta atricapilla. The sequence continues at coordinate 15,557,669 of CM021733.1, forward strand.
TGAATGCATCCTTGCCACACTCTGCAAGCACAGAAGTGACGTAGAGCATCAGAGCTCTGCTTACATTAAAAACCAAAGCAAAACACAGAAGTCCTACACGTGTTTTAGGTATCTCAGACATATGGCGTTGAGAATTTCCATCTCTTTTGTATTTCTACAAAAGCCAAGTCACAGCTTGACAATAGTTTTAGGCCAGCATCAGCAACAACAACTGCCAGAACAAGCAGTTCCCCCCGTGACCACTCTGGCTGCTCGTACCCATCCCTGCACTGACCCAGTCCCCAGGGTGATGCGGATGGCAGCGTGGTGTACCAGACCAAAAGGACAGGCGGGTAAAACCGAGGTGAGGCTGGGACTTACCTTCGTACCAGTGGCAGGAACGGACCACATGCTGAGCACCCACACTGGGATGAAGGCAACATGGGAACAGACAAGCATAGAAATCATGGCAACTCACTACCTTGTTCCATAAGCAGCACAAGGGAATTATCCTGCAGAGCACTTTGCACTGAGGCACACAGAAACTATTCCCAAGGTCCAGAGAAGCTGGACATGCACTGGACCTGAGCAGAAGCTGTGCTGCTGCAGCCCCATAATGTCTGGTTTAAAAATAATGCACACTGGTACTCATCTAAGTTCATTAGCTCAAGCTCCGTGCCATGCTAATTGCTACGGTACAGGTTTCAGTTCCAAGCTGCCTTGCCCAGCTACCTTCTGTAGAGCTTGGGAAATGTCAGCTGGCACCTGTCAAAAACAAGCGCACCAACACCACAACGCTGTTCCAAGCTTTGTTGACATAGGACCGTGCCAGCTTAATTTACCTTGCACAGATTCATCATCACACTAGACTTCCAGGAGCATGCAATACCCCCAAATCAAAAGAATGTAACACAAGCTGATTTGATTGATTTACGTGACAGTACATTGCCGCCCAACCATTACCCAAGTCACCCATAACAAGATCTGGAGTGTGTTTCACTTGACACCTTTCTTAAAATTATCTTGTTTTGTGCCAAACCATGGGTTAGGCATAAACCTAACCAAGTTATCCTCAAAGCATTGAAGTAAAATGTAATTTCGCATTTTTTTTTAACCTGTTTTGCGGAAAACGTTCATCGCCAGCCTAGCCAGCCACATAAGCTTGCTGGGCCCTGCCTCTTTGTTTTGGCTTTAAGAGAATCCAAATCTTTATGGACAAAAGTCAACCCCTACCAACTGAGACGCCAGGTGTGTGCTCAGGTAAGCCACACACGGCGTTACGCGGTTCCTCAGCCACCGGTGACTTCAGCATCAGGCTCCACCTCACGCACGGAAAAGCCCCAGGCCCATGAATCACCAGGAGCAGAACTCAGCCCCGTCAGGTGCCTACCAAAAAGGTTTCCAGAGCCTTAACCTCACCTGTAAGAGCCTTGTAACCCGGTTACCTCACCTTCTTAACACGCAGCTCCAGCAGAAGCGCTACGCACTCCCACCTGCGTTCCTGGGGAAACTTTCTACCAATTTCGTCAAAGCCACGCACCGCGCGAGGCAGGATGACCTAAAGCGCTTACTGCTCGCTTAATTCAGTCACTACCGAACGAACAGCTTCAGAATTTTGTTTTATACTGAAAAATTAATAATACTGAAAACACGGAAGAGCGAGGCGCGGCGGCGGGCCGAAGACAGGCTCGGGGGAGGGCGAGCCGAGGCGGCCGGCTGCCTGCCTCCGTGGAGCTGCGCGACCGGGCTGCCTCCTCATTAGCGCTCATCAGCTAACGAGCCCGGCTCCCCGGGGCCGGGCGGGCACAGCCGGGGGGCGCGGAGGGAGGAGGAGGAGGAGGAGGAAGAGGAAGAGGAGCCGCCCCCTCGCGCTGCCGGGCAGCGCTTCCTCCCGCCGCCGCACGCCGAGGGCCGGGGCGCCATTTCGGGCCGTGCCGTGTGGTGCCGAGCCGTGCCGAGCCGAGCCGTGCCTTGTGGTGCCGGGCCGGGCCGAGCCGTGCCCGCGGCGTTCCGCCCGCCGCGCCATTGTCCCCCACGGCCCGCACGGGGCCCGGCCCGGCCACGCGTCCCCGCCGCCCCCCGGCCGCTTCCCCGCGCCCGCCCTCCCGCGTGCCGTTTCGCGGCCGAAACCTCTCAGATCTCCCCCCACGTAATCAATATTTTAAAAAACCAGAAAGCAACCGCGAGCGGGAGACGGGAGGGGGGGCGGCCGCTCACTCACCGCGGTCATGAAGCCGCGCTGCCGGGAGCGCGGGCACAATATGGCAGCGGGGGATGTGTCAGGGAGCAGCAGCTGCGGCGGCGGCGCCTCCCTCCCCGCCTCCCCATGGCAACCGGGCCCGGCCGCCACCCCTCCACCGCCTCCCACCGCCTCCCGCCCCGCCCCGGCACGGCCCGGCCCGGCCCGGCCCGGCTCGGCTCGGCCCGCCCAGCGCCCCCTCAGCACGGCATGGCTCGGGCCCAGCCCGCCCCGGCCTCCCGGCCCCGTGAGGCGACCGGCCCGGGGGGAGCCCGGCTCGCGTCGAGGCTCCCCGGCCCTACCCCTGCCCCCAGCCACCGACCGCCCGCAAAAAGTTTCCTGTGAAGCTTCGGTTCCGAAAAGGAAAGGGGGGGGGGGCAAAAACCCAGCAACAACAAAAAAAACAGCAGCAAAGTTAAAAATGTGAAGCTTTGCAGCTCTGCTTCCCTTTCCCCTCACATCTCTAATGGCCTGTGTGCTTTTCCCTATTCCTTGTTTTCCTGAAAACCACATTTTTTTTTTTTTTTTCACAAAACGCTGGTCTTGCTTTCCCCAGAGATTAAATCTGCCTTCATTTTTTTTTTTTTTTTTTTTTTTTTTTTCCCTTGTGTCAACTTCCCAGAGAGTAAGGCCCCTGGCTGCAAAAGCCTGCACGCTGCCATGTTTGCTCTGCGCTGTCCCGCATTGTGCTCGCCCGTGCCTTTGGCGTTCAGCTTTTCAGGGCGAGCACGCGGCTGTTTGCTCAGCACAGCTCGCGGAGCTGGGCGCACTGAGTTTTACAGCATCGTAACAGGAGCTGGGAAATCATTCACAGGCAGCAGGAAGAAGTTTTCTTTCGCACCCATCTGCCACTACCAAAAAAAAAAAAGTTTGCTCAACCTTGCAAGGCTTCCTTGCTGGCTGAAGGACGCAGCTTTTGCCTGCCTCTGATGCATTGCAGTCATTTCTTTTGTAAGGGAGGATGGGGAAGTGTAAGTGTTCCAAGGGAATTTCCCCATTCCACATTAGCTGGAACCATATATATATGTATTTATTCTGAAATTGTTTGCCATTCAGAGAACAACTTTTTTTCTTTATTTTAGAGTGAGGATGACTCAGGCACGTGATACCACAGACAGACCTTTCTCCCAAGGGTAGATTAAATCCAGATGCAGAGAGGCCACATACAGGTTCTTCCCATTGCACTGCAAGGCATGGCCAGGTCCAGAAACAGTATTCAAGTTGCCTTGTTCTCTTTCTCTCTTTCTCTTCTCTTCTCTCTCTCTCTACTTTTCAGCTTCCGAAGTTATCCAGAGCCTTTCTACCCTCTTGGTAGAAAATGGAGGCGCCATTACATTATGTATTACTAAGGACGTCCAAGGTTCAAGGCGATTCCTCAGCCATAAAACACAGAATGAGCACCGCTGCTACCAGCAACACTTTGCCTGTAACGGGCAAAGTTACCCATTTACCTATATTATTTTACCTGTATTACTGATCCTCTGTCTCCAAAAATTATACACTGCATCTTGCCTTGGTAGCTACCAAACCCCACTTACTTCAGATCAAGGGGGGTCCCAAGCTGAGGGACTGCATAAATCCCCAGCTATTATTGATCTGGCCATTTAAATCATGCAGCTACTGCCTGGATGTTTTGCCTGTTTACAGCTGAATCAATCTTCGCCAATATTTCTGCACACTGCTATGTCCCCACCTGATGCCATGCGGGCCACAATGCCCACACATTTTTAGAAGTCCAGCAGAGCAAACATGCTGAGCCAGAAAGCACGTCCTGTGGTTTACTGCTCTGGAAGGCACTGCCTTCACACAAGGTCACTGTGTTTCTCATGGCAGCCCTGGGTGCTGTGGCTGCATTTGCAGAGCAGGCAGCGCTTGCACCACCGCTGCTCTGGCAAGCTCGCCTGCCCCACCACACGCTTCCTTTTGTTCCTCTGCCCAGCGCTATTTGCCTGTTGAAGCCAGGGTGTGTCGGCTTGCCTTTTGCCCAGCTGGTTGACTCCCTCAAAGAGGGCTTTTTGAATCAAATATCCATCATACTTCATTGTATTTTCCATGAAAGCTCCACCACTGCCCACTGAGGATAGCATCCATTCTCACCTGGTAGTTGACTATGTTTACACCCTGACATGTAGAGCAGAGCTGCCCACAGATTTTCCACTTACTCTTTAAAAATACAGCCTGAGTTCAGTAGGAACTGATGCCTTCTCTTTTTTTTTTTTTTTTTTTTTTTTTTTTGCATTTTAGTGAAAGAAAAAAATGCAAACACAAAGAGAAGAAAAAGATATAAACCGAAAGTGTCCTGAACTGAAGTGAGCACCGCCTCAAGGAAACAAGCAAAAAAATAAAGCCTTGGACTTTGAATGGGCATTTTATTTGAACAATGGTGTAGCATAACACTTTGAATAAAACAGAATGCTTCTGTGCCTTCTGAAAGACATCATCTTTATTTCCCCAATCATCCCTACTGTTGGACATGCCTACATGAGGCCTTCCTATGGCTTTACGCTAGACTATAGTGTAGAAAATCCAGTAACTATGTGTCAGTAAAGGCAATAAGCAAGCTTTAAGGCTTTCTGGAGCACCTTCTGCACCATCTGCTTAAACTCCAACATCACCCACAGTTGACTTTATTCTTTTGCTGCCTGTGAAATGACAAGGGATGCAGCACTGGATTTGAGAAGGTGGACAGGAGAAGGTGCACGACAATCCCCAGAAAGGCTTTAACTTTCCGCTTTGTATGACATTCATCCCAACAGTTCACAGTAGTCAGAACTCTGGAAGTGCCTGTGATTCTGTAATCCCATGTTTCTGTGAGGAGTTGCAATTCTGCAGCAGCTCACCTGTACAGTGCTGGAGCACCCAAAGCTGCCCCAGGCCCGGTGGAAGGCCTAGCATTTTCTGTGGGTATCTTCAGAGCTGGCACAGGGTACAGGAGGGTGGAGGAATGTTTTAGTCATCTCCTGGCTTGGTGTGAGTGCCGAGTTTCATCCCTGCTTCACTACAGTGATTCAGTTTGCCTGCTAAATCCTGGGGGCAATTTGTGAGAGCAAGAGAGAGCAGATGGTGGAGGGCTGCGAGCAGCCGCATTGAGCAGACACAAAGCCACCTGTGTCATCCCGGCACTCCTTCGCTTGCCCATGAGAAGCTGGAGAGCCATGGCACAGAGGCTGAACTGCCAGGCTGCAGAATCCTTGAAAGCTGCTTGTTCTGAAATTCAGGATTGGAGGGATTCAATCATTCTTCCTGAAGTCTGCACCGTCCCACTGCCCTGGGCTCCCTTTTGCTCCCCCAGCACTGTCACAAGGACTCCAGGACATCTTGGCTTTCTACCACACTCTGGCAAAGAAAAGTGCTGCTGAAGAAAACGTACAGCAGAAGATCAACCAAGGAAAGCAGAGCTTTTATACATAACAACGACACAGCGCTATTTCCCAAAACAGACCTTCAAAATAGGCAGGACAGACATTACTTATTGTGCTACACCACTGGACTTCACACAGATGCTCAGGGTGTTCATCCAGTGCTCCTTTCAGTCCCCAAAACTCCACCAGAGGTGGCTGCAGCGGACACGGGGAACAGGGACTGTTGGGGTAGGTGCTGAGGTGGTGGCAGGAGGTGCCCTCCACCCTACCTTGTTCTCGTGTCACCTTCTGCACAAAGCCAATGCAGACTCAGCAGAGGCTGCTGATGCCTGCTGGCCCTGCTCCAGGGCTGGCCTTGGAGGCACTGCCCACTCGAGGACAAGTCCAGCCTGCTTTGCCAAGGCCAAAAACTCTCACTGCTGTCTCTCCCTTTGCAGGCCCTTGCACCATTTCTTGCCAGAGGCAAGTTCTCTTCAGGGCACTCATGGCTTAAGTTGTCTTGTTCCATCTGTGGTTATGTTTTTATTTTTATTTTTATTTTTTATTTTTCCTCTGGGAAGAAAATAAACCCTTCCACCTCTTCCATGTTAGGGTCAATATCTTCAGACCTTATTGTGTTGATGGTAGATGTCTTTTATAAGGCTTTCCCTGCGCAGAGAGGACCACCATCCAGACCTGTTTCAGGGAGGGTATTCTTTGGAGAATCCACTGGGAAGATGCAGTCTGCCTCCCAAAAAACACAGTCTGCCTCTCCAGGGAGGAGCAGACACGGGCAGAAGGGCTCAGCAGGGACTTGCCACAAGGGCATCAGCCAGACCTGACCCATGCCACTGAGAGCCATGAAAGCACCTCCTCCCCAAAGCATGCAGCCACTGATCCTGTCCTCTGAAGGACAGGGACCAAGGCAGGGCCAGGGCCAGACCGCATCAGCACAAGGCTGATCTGCAAAGTGTAGAGATCTGGCAGAAGGCCCAGAAAGAGATACCACAAAAAAATGAAAGCAGTATTGGGACTGCAAAAATGGCTTTCCTTCCTGGGATTGTGGTAACATGTTCATTGCTCGGACCCTGGGATTTTTATCATCAAAATGGTGCTGTTCATTTCACAGCCCTTTGTATTGCCACCAAGAAACTGCTGGACCAGTGCTTCCCATTAGGCCCAGCAGGTCCTGCAATCTGGCCCAGTCGGCAGAGGGGCAGTGACATGACACATTATGAAGCTGGCTCTCGTTTTTGTCCAGCTCGGCTCTGGACACAGGTCTGTGAGGTTGTCATGCAGTCTGTCAAGGAGCAGCAGGGAGGAAGCTGGCAGTGTGCGGCAATACTTTTTACCCGAGAGGCTGAGAGCAGGGAAGGGCGAGCAGGGAACATGGGCAAGAATCAGAAGTCAGATGGCCTGGGCATGTGACAGTAAGGCTGGCACAGAGTCGGTAAGCCAAACGTACTGCGCCAGGATTTCTGCAACACATGTAAACTCTCAGCCTGGCCTTATAGTGCCTCTGCACCTAGCATCATGACACCACTGGCCCTCTGGTCCCAGGGACCCACAGCCCGTACATCACTGTGTAACTCACAGCTCGTATATACTAACACACCTAGGAGCAGCATTGCCTCCTCCACAGCAGCCAAACAGTGCTGGCTTGAAAGCCCATGCTTAAGTAGCTGCTCAAGAACAGGTAAATCAAACTTGGAGTAAAGCAAATGTGGCCTCCCTTAACATTTGAACTATATATTTAGCAGTGTCATCTATTTGCACTTAAGCAGGAGGAAGCTTACCTGTAGACTTTATATTCTCAACAATGTAATGAATAAAAACATTATTTTTACTATTGGAGAGAATCTTGCATTTTTAAGAGAGAACTTGCCTCCCTTTCTTCATGGGTAATACAGAAAATAGTAGCAATTTCCTAAATAAGACCAAGTCAATTGTTTCTGTTGTGCACAAACAAAAAGATTCATGCATTTCAGTAGATAGCCCATTATGTAATCTGGCAGGCTGAATTACCCAGAGATACTTTGTTTTGAAAGGAGTGCAGATATCCTGCAGGTTTAATTGCCAATAAATCAGCATGACCTCCACTCCCTGACACTTTTTTTTTTTTACAATGATCTTTTCAAGCAGAAAATGAGGAGACTGATTTTTACAGTGTGTGCCTACTGCCTATAGTGAGATAAGAGCAGTGACACACACGCAGGTTCCTCCATTAAAAGCTATGCTAGATAATGAAGGACTCAATCAATGGTGTGTTCTGTTTTCTTTCTGTTTATTTTCACCTTGTATTATCACGCTCACTTTTTGTTACAATTAGGAGAGCACTTGCTTGTTTAACAATTGGCTTTCAGCTTCCGCCCATGTATTCTGCACTACTGGAAATGAATTTATTTGTGGCTCATTTTTATACTTATGTTTCAAGTTTCAAGGCAGATGGCAATAGTTCAAGTTCTCATCTGGGTATAATACCTGACTAACTAAGCATTCTGCAGTTTAAAGAGAGCCTGAATATTTTTAACTGAAAGTATTTTGTTTTGATTTTGATGCTCATTATGGTGCCTCTCACTAACACAGGTTTTATGTTTTTACATTACTATTCAAAATAAGAGTTTTGATTTAAAGCTGGGATGTGGGGGGAGAAGCTACACCTAGCCTTACTGCACATCATAAACTCTACTACTCATGTAATCTTTTATTTGGCCTATCTTTAATCCAAGTATCTTCAAGCATTTCCAAGTGCTTATCTTCAAAACACTGTCCAAGGCAGCTGGTTCTTATCAGCTCCTCTAATATACAGGTGGGCTGATGCAGGGAGCGACTGGGAAGTGAACAGCATCTCATCATTGCACAGTGGTGGGCTGGGGTTCAGCATCTCTGAAATAATTGCCAAAGAGATCTGTTTTCATTCTGCTCTTATGTTTTTGGCTGAATTAGGAAGAGCACAGATCTGTTGGTCTGCTGTCAGACCGTTTTGGATTTTCTTTAGACAGGCCAATGAGCCTGTGGTGATGCCTTCCTAATGGTGAGTTCAAGATTAAAACACAAGCTTTCCAAAGCTGTTGCAGGTAGGACTCCTGTAAGAGATGCTCTCCGATTGTCACCTTTTGCACAGAAATCAGACTGTGGATGGGGTAAACAGGACTGCATATTTCTTATATATATTTTATCCATGATGTAACTCTCCATGCAACCCTTTCATGTCAATTGCTGTCAATATTGTCAATCATGTCAATAAATTTCTTTCCAAATCAAGAGATAGCTGTATAGTTATGCCATCGTTGGTATCAAAGCAGTGACCCAGGCAGTCCAGGTTATTGGTTTCAGTGACTTCATGTTGTGATAAGAGCATCACTGAGTTCCTGATTTCTCTGTCTAGGGCACACATGGGTTGAGGTGCATTGATAATTACAGTTTTGCAACCTACTTCTGCAAGAAAGTCACAATTTGTCTGAATTTCATATACAAAGTTGCTTGAAATTCCCTTAATACAAGAGAAACTCAAGGTGTGTGGTCCTTGTACAAAACAAATAGCAATGGCTATTTCATATGTGCAAACCAACTGTTGACAAATTTTCCAAGCAAGCTAAGCTAAGTCACCCTCACATAGATGATATTCCAGCACTGAAGTGGAAGATTCACATCCTGTTCCAGTCAAGGATTTTGAATAGGTTCCCTGTCTGGAAATATTAGTAAAATACTTGCCAAAGACCTTGTGTCTGGTTGTTGTACTGTCTCTGACAGCCAAAGCCACATTTTCTCTAAACTTTTTTTCCAGCTAACGAACTTTGAAATCCTTATCACCACGTGTCTGTGGGCTGGCATGTCTCCTGCTAACAGTGTCTGAACAGCTGGTGTGCTGGTGTGCAGAAATGAAATGAAGACATACCAAGCAGATAAAAGTACCAACCTGTGACCTTGCCATCATGCAGGGTATTAAAGGCATGGGAGAAAAGAGTAACTGAAAGTTATTTTTATTCTCTAAACAAAAGATTATTCACTCTTTCATTGCCTGGGTAGGATGTGCTGGGCTGAAGGATCAACTCCCGACTGTGGAATAAAACTTAATCTTTTCAGTGTAATGGCACTGAGTATAATCTCATGAGTAAGAGCAAGAGATGGATGAGGCCCTGGAAAATAAGCCTGGACTCAGATGTCCCGTTGATTACTGCCTTATTTGCAGAGGAGAAAGACTATTCAGCACCAGCTGGTGCATTCCTCTGCGGCATTCAGGAAGGCGCCTTCCAGTTGATTAAGAGCATCATAATGATCACGCAGCATTTTGTTTGGTTGATATATTCTTATACTATCGTGGCCAGAAAACCTTATGCTATTAATGGCTCTGGTTGAGTAGAGGAAGCCTTTTCTTTTGAAGCCAGTCCTTTTAGGCACATTCACAAAACCCATCAATCATCGATCATCAAGGTTTGAATCCAATTCACTATCAAAGCACCAACAGCTAGCTTGCTGGCATTAACCTGTTGTCATGGATCTGCTGGGTATCTGAGGTACTCGTGATAATAATGACATCCTTTGGGACTGGTAGGGTACACCTCTACGCAGGCTAACACATCGAGCTGGGGAATGGCCCTTGTGGTTCCTGAGTGGCATCTCCATCTCTTCAGCTGTGAAGTTCTGACACTTGGCGCAGTTTGTGCAGAGCTGGCAGGTCCCCATGCAGCACAGACACACGCAGCACGGTGCCTTACAGACACATATCACAATGGCATCCAAGTATGAGCAGGGGACGGAAGCGTCCCAAGTATTTTTCAAGATGTGAGTGCAAGTTTGCAAACTGTTAAAAAGCAACTACAATGGTAGGCGTGCTGAATGTGGAAAGGACACAAGACATTTCCACGAGGTGTCGTGTGTTTGTCCACAAACGTTCAGAAAGGGATCACTGTCCAAGGCTGATTTTAGTCAAAGATCCAAAGAATAGGAGATGAGGAGTGTTACTTAATCTTACTCTGCACACTTAGTCCAACCCTGGTAACAAACAAAATACTTCAGAGATGGTACCACAGTGAATCAACACTTTGAAAGAGTTCTCTGGAGCCCTGAACATTAAAACCAAGCTTGGCTTTGTCTCCAGCTGTGCCAAGCATACTGCTGATGTGAATTTCACCCCTCATTTCCCTCCCATTTGTCCACTCTCCTCTAGCTCCTGCAGCTCCAGCCTCTTGTCCTCCACCAGTCTTCAATACCACAGCTGCTTCTTCAGCCTTATTCCCCATTCAGCAACACAGGGAAAATTGCAGATTTTCACTTCACCTTCTTCCTCCCCAGGTTATTATTGTTGGCTTTCTTTTCAGCAACACAGAATATTGGTAAAAGAGCAGAGATGGTCCTTCAACCCTGTGTTTTGTTCACTGAGCACAAAGCGTATTGATGATGCAGTGGAGAGAATCAGCAGAAAATTACGCGAGATTCACTTACGAGCCCACCATCACACTAAGTTGGCTGTGTTGACTGGAGCTGTTCAGTCATGCATTTTGTAAGCTGATGCTGCTTTCAAAAACCCTTCCTCTTACGTGGGGTAGATACCTGAAATTAGCTCAACCCACACAGCTTTTTACATTGATAAAATATTTAGGGTATCCAGTGGTTCTTTTTAACTTCCATTGGTGCTAATGGATTTGTCTGGGCACAGCAGAAAAAAGATAGTAAACTAACACCTCAAAAACAAAGACATCCTGATCTCCCACAAGAGTCAAGGTTTGAGATGATCTAAGACAGAACTAACATTCCTCCAATCTTACTCCAGCCATGTAACAGAATTTGCTCAAATGACCGTAATCAAAACACTCATCACTGAACATTATACTTAACAACAATTTCCACATTTGCGTATAGCATTGGTTACTGCTCAGCAGCAGTTTACAGCTCTTTAATCATTGCACAAGATTTTCTCTGCAAGCCACTCAAAATATCAAATCTGATGTTCATGAGATGATGGGCTGCCTTACATGTTTGGGCACATCCTCACATAAGACATTTGGAAACACTATGAATTACTGACTGTACTCCACCTACCAATTTCTTTTTCTTCTTTTGAAGGTTTAAGTCATTGTATGTATATATACATGTATGTATTACGTACACAGACATGTGTATTGTACATATCTGAATACATATGTATATTTCTGTATATATTCTAGTTTAAATGTAAGATTATATATAAATGCTGAATGTAAATCTACCTTACTGTATGTGTTCATGGAGCCCAGCAAAAGGGGGAAATATGTAGGGCCCTGGGCCCCCCACAGCCCCTGGTTGGAGGACCATAACTGGGGGAACAATAAACTCCCAGCTGACTATGGACTTGTGTGGGATTTGCTGCTCCACCTGGAATGCACGTCAGTCTATGGGGCCCAAGGAGATTCAATCCAGGGTACACAAAGAGCTGGCAGATGTCATCGACAGACTTCTCTCAATTATTTTTTAGGGGTCTTGGGAATCTGGAAAGACCCCAGTTGACTGGAAGCTGGCAAATACTGTTCCAGCTTTCAAGAAGGGTAAGAAAGAAGACCCTGGTAATTACAGGCCTGCTGGTCTCACTTCAGTGCCTGGTAAAATTATGGACAAGCCTATTCCAGGGGTTATTGAAAAACACTTAGAAGACAAGGCAGTCATTGGTCATAGCCAACATAGGTTCACAAAGGCAAAGTCCTGCTTAATTAACTTAATTTCCTTTGATGACAAGGTCATCCACTTAGTTGACCAAAGGAAGCCACTCAATGCAATCTTTTTGGATTTCAGCAAAGTTTTCAATACCGTTTCTCACAGCATCCTTCTGGACAAAATATCCAGCATACAGTTTAAAAAATACATCATAAGATGGGTGAAAAATTGGCTGGGTTGGGCTCTAAGGATTGTAGTAAAAGGGGTTACATCAGGCTGGACTGGTGTCCAGTCACTAGTGGGGTTCCCCAGGGTGTTTCAGGGCTAGTTCTCTGTAATGTTGAGCGGTTGACTCCCTTGAAGGTAGAGAGGCCTTGCAGAGAGATCTTTACAAATTAGAAGACTGGGTAAGCATCAACAACGTGAAGTTTAACAAGAGCAAGTGCTGGATACTGCACCTGGGATGGGGCAATCCTGGATATGTATAGACTCAGGGGATGAGAGGTTGTAAAGCAGCCCCACTGAGAAATCCTCTTCCACAGATCACTGTTCTTTATCATCATAGCTATTTTACATTATTTGGAGAGCTAGAAAACAACAGGATCTGATATAAAAGCTCCAATGTCAGGTTTCACCATTCTGGTTTAAAGGCAACACTCCTTTTTAAGTGTGCATTAGTGTAGGATAGTGGCCTTCTTGGAGAGATTGGAGAGGCACATCTGTGGAACAGCTGGCAGGGATCTCTGGACCTGATTCCAGCTGTCCAGAGGACTTGTAAGTTCAGGAATGTTGATAGCTTCTTCCACAGCTGAAAATCCATCTATTTCTATAAATATGTATACAAAAGATGCTGCATCAGCAAAACTGCATTGCTCCTGCTCCTTCAGAGAGCACGAGGCCTCTGATCATCACAGTTGCCTTGGCTGTTGCTTCAGCCAAAACCTGTGTCTGGACAACAAAAGCCCCCAGCACACCTGGAGGTAACACACAAGTCCTACAAAAGGCACCAGGGAGACCAGAACATGCCTGGGGGCCCCCATGGTCCAGACGTCGGTGCTTCCCAGAGAGCTGCACTATTCCAAGCGTGCAAGTCATCCTTCAGCCAAAACTTCCTTCAGGGTCCTCCCCGAGTCAAGCCTTTCCTGCGGCAGTGCAGGTGCAGAAGGGTTTGCGTGTGAGCAGCTGTGTGAGCAGGAGGATGCTGTGGAGCTTTGCTCTCCCACACATTCCCTCGGCTCCTCCACCAGCACCTCTTTCTCTTTGTCCTTACAAGCAGAATCCCAAGGCTTCCAGGCAGGGGGTCCGTATTCTTCAGCAAAATGAAGTGATGAGAAATGAAATAAAATGCAAATAATTGAGTTACGTTAATGTCACACTGGTATAGTTAACATCAGTTCTGCCTGAGAGCAATGCAAGTTTTAATGAATTAATTCTCACGATGGACAAGAACTACACTGAATTCTCTCTGAACTAGTGTCTTGGTCAGAACTATGTTCAGCTTGGGGACTTCCTGAGCCTGGTGCATTACAGTTCTCTGCAAACAAATGGTCTCTCCTCCAAGCACTTTTCCGCTTTCTCTTCAGACTCATAAAAACTTGCACACAAACACCACTTCAGCAAAGACTTCTAGAGATCTATCACTTCATTCATGGAGCACAATCTTTTGTTTCTAACTTGGTACCAGTGGAGTGAAGGTGATCCTGTTCCAAGTACAAACTACTACTTCTTTGTAAAGACCACTATTTTTTGACAATGCTAGTTAGTTCCCCAATTGCAAAGAAAATAAAATGCTCCACGTGATCTAAACCAACACTTGGCCTTCAAAACAAAGGGAAGTTCAGGTAAAATTGTTCAAGAGGTGAGTCTGGTTGGCCATGTCAGGAAGCAGCCTGGGGCTGGCAGAGGTGACCTTGCATTGTGAGCCCGTGTCTAAATGAGGATGTCCAGCCACCAAGTGAGGAGCAGCTGGGGATGGGGACAGGGATGGACACACATGGGGGTCTCAGTCGCGCTGGCAGCCAAAGAAAGCATGACATGCTTCTTTAGGTTTTGGGCTCGTTTTCCAGTCCCAGGAGGAAGGAGGCTGTGACAGGAAAGTAGGAATTACTCTTCTGGCTTGATCTCAAAGTCCAGTCCATTCAGCAACCATGCTTCTGATGCAGACTGGTGTTGAATGCTTCCCAGGATGTGGAAAAAACTGTCTCTCTCTTTCCAATACCAGTAGTTAAATGTTGGCTTCCAGACGGATATTCAGGAGGTTTTTCAACTTATTCTCATGTGATTTAACAATAACAATAGTAACACGGGGTATTCTTGATAGTACCCCCTCCCTTTTGGAAATCAGTGGCAATAGCACTGCCTGGAACAGGGAAGCGGAACTGGAAATGATTCATGGGACTAAAATCTGCAGAATAGAGGTGAACTGTTGGCCAAGCCACTGCTCTCCCACGCAGGCTGATAGGGGTAACTTAGAGTTTTGTGGGTAGGAAAAACTGTTTGTCTAGGAAAATGAAAGACCCCCAAAGGGCTTTTCCAAGCCTTCTTAAACTTCCAGATCACATAGCTTTGTTTACACCACCAGCTTTATTTATTGGCTGGGTGCTTGACAAGCAGTTACCGCAAGGAATACTAATTCAAGGTGGCAGCAAATTTCAGGAGGAGAAGAAAAGCATTTCTCAATTATTATTATTTGCAGCTTCACCCAGGCACAGTGTCTTGCATATGGGGAGATTCATACAGTTAATAATTCTCTTTGTCTATACACTTATTTGATTGTTTCAAATACATAGAAGAAATATTTCTGTTTAATTTTCTACTAAATCAGAATACTGTTTTCATAAGCTGATCAATAGCATCACACCTTCATATGCTAGCTTGCTTTCTGATTTCTCTGTCATCTTTATAGGAAGCAGGAAGGGAATAATATTACTTTCTTCAACCCCACAGCCCATTTTGAAAGAAATGTATGGCCACCTCTTGGTAAGAATAAAGCCAATTTGCTGCTAAGCTGTTTGCTATTGAAGCATTTGGCCAGGAATGTTCTTATTGCCATACCAAATACTTCTGACTCTCAGGTCAGGTGTATCTGCATTTATTGTTTATTCAGAGCTTCATGAAAGCAAATGCAGCAGCCATCAGGGCTGGGAGCTGCTGGGAGCCAGTGACTGTTTAAGAATGGCTCCAATTTGAGGAAGCAGGAGATAAATTTGCCAGTCAAATGGGGACTGTTACAGAGATTCTGGAAGTGTGCACGAAGTCCTGTCGATCCTGCATTGCCGCCTTAAACTGAGCTGAAGTTTTCATGGAATAGATTGATAAAGGCACAGAACAATCAACACACACTGCACACATTGTCGTGTGTGGAAACATGCATGATGTATTTGCATTTCACTAAACTACAGCCATACATGACAGCAAATTCCTCAATCAATTTTCAGTAGGGAAAATATCGATTACAATGTTTCAGCTCCACTGACGCCATTAGAAGGATTTGTGTTTGTGTCAGCCACACATTACAGATTCTTTTATTTGCTTCTTGTAAAGATGGTAAAATTAAATAAAGAGCCCAGAGATGTCACTCTGGTAAATGTGAAGATGGGCTGGGCAGAACTGCTTGCACGCGACAAATTAGGCATAATCTCAACTGTCCTGACGTGCATCAGGCCTGGCTTCAATCCACAGTGCTGAGCAGTCTGACAGCATCACTCTGCCACCATCTCTTCAGCATCAGCATCAGCATTTTTAGTGCAACAGTGAAACAACAGGGTGGTTTGCAAGGAAAAATAAGGCTTACCCCGCTGCAGGTTAGCTGGCTGTCCCATCTTCGAGGGTATTGCACATACGAGTCCAGGAGACAGTTTGAGGGCAGACAGAAACTGCAATTTGATTCAGTGCAAAAGAATTAATCTTTAGTGTAAATTAGCACCTTTATATATATATATAATATATCTATGTGTGTGTGGAGAATGTCAGGCTGATGCAAGTCTCGTGAATTTGCCACTTAGAGTTGCTTACTGGGAAGGGGGAAAGTGGCAGGAGGGCGGGGAGCAACCACAGTTACGTATCTTCGGACTTTCCCTACTCTTTTTCTTTTGTCGTGTACAACACTGTGCCAGCTGCCATCTATCTAATGTATCTAATGGGTTACAAGAAACAGAAGGAGTAAGCTTTTCCCCTGAGAATTAAAATGAAGCAAGAAAAAGTATCATTTAAGGACTGTGTGAAGTACTACAGCAGGAGCCCTGAAACACCTCTGCAGTAGTGTTTCATTAAGTTTTATAACTAAAACAAGTTTTAACACTTAATCACAATTAAAATAATGGTTCAGACTTTAGGCAAACAGATTTCCCTCTTGGTTACATGACCACTCCAACCCATTCAGACCACTCAGGTGAAAATTTCCATCGTTTGCTTTCAAAGCAGCACTTTGAAACCATCTCCAGCTCCCTGAGAGCACCAAGTAGCAGGGCTCAGCAGGAACTGGCTGCAAGTCAGCTGTCTGGAGAGCCTGCCACACTCAAAGCAGAGCTGTACAGTATTTTGGGGCTACACGGTAGCTGTGAGTCAGTTCTGTCTCCCCCATCTTAAGACGTGGATGCAGATGTGCTGTACGTGTTAACCAAAGAAACCCAATCTTTCTGCTCCTGGCAGTATGAAGCAGCTCTTCACACATCCTCTTATTTATATCAATTTCTTCCTATTTTTAAATATGTTTTCAAAGTCACTAAGCCAAATCTTGCTCACATTTATGACTATAGGGCCTTAAAATCTGTCTCAATCAACATGAGCAAATTCAGATATTCATCTTGAAAGCAGAATTTAAGCCATCATGACAGAAACAAGAGCACTTGTTTATCACTGCTATGGTCTTGAGGAACACTGCTTTGCTTGAGAAACATGAGATTCTTTTAAGAACATAAATTTTATATTTGTTAAGATACACATTGATGTAGATAGAATATTTTCAACAACTACAACCTTGTGTTCTCAGTGATGACCGTAACTGTGAAACTGTTTTTCATGTCGTTACTGATGTGGTAATTGGCTTGAACATTGCAAAGTCTGGGACATGAGAAACAGTTGCTGTTAAAAAAGTTGTTTTCTATAATACAATGGAAAATCATAATTAATGTAATTTGCGAAGGTATTCCTAAATTAGCTATGCCACAGAACTGTACAAGGCAAATAAATGGTTTAAAGTGTTCTTGGCAACCGCAACACATTTTATGTAATGGAAGTGATACTTCTGTAGCAGCCAGTTAAAAAACAAAACAAAACAAAACAACTTTAATCACCTTTTGCAACAGCAGCTGGTAATAAAGCCAGGGAAAAGAACTGGATTTAATTCCCTATGAGAAAGGTGATCAAAGAGAATGACGTCAACATTTATTTATTTATTTATTTAATGGACCACCACTTTGGGGAGTCAGAATTTGAGTTAAGAGTATCACAACATTTAACATGACACTGGGCTGTGTAACAATCTTGGTAAAATGGATGCTTTAGACAAAGAAGCCAACCTCACCCATGCAGCACTTCCACAAAGGAGCAATGAAGACACTTAGCTACGTCATGGGAGGGATGAAGTCCACTGCTTTTGTTCTTCAGGAATCACATCCTGCAGTCTGAGCTAGCTGGATCTACCCTGGTGTTTTGAGCAGATGAAGGCAGACCTCCCACAGCACAACCAGCAGCACTGCAGACATCCCCCTCTTCAGCTCGTGTGACTCCTGCTGAAATCCCCTAACCCGGTACGCCAGGTGCTGCCCTCACCCCTGCACTGACTTGTAGGTTGGTTTGGTGATTTTTTCCTTCCAGTAGTATTTTGCTCCCCTTAACATCGCAGCTGTAGCTCCCACACTTCTCCAGCCATCAGTGGCTGCAGACAGCAGTGCCGATCCTGGAGGTGGCAAGCCAAGCTGAAAGATTCCTGCAGGAGGGACTTTTAACTGCTGCATCTAGAATTGGTGCAGCCTTGCCTCGAATATTGTGTGCAGTTCTGGGCTCCACAACATAAAAAGCATGTTAAGATACTTGAAAGCATCCAGAAGAGGGTAACAAAGCTGGTAAAAGGGCCAGCAGCTGCTTGCTGGTACCTGCACAAATGAAACATGAAGCAGAGAAGGGGAGGAAAGTGGTTTAAGGTCTATTAAAGTGTAATATAATGCCCCGAAAGAGAGAAACAAAATAGCTTCATTGTTGAAAAAGGTGATGGTAGCAGTTGTTTCAGGGAACATTTTCCACCTCCCATTTCTTAGAAAGACAAACCACGGGCATGGTAGTGGGGTGCAGACGGGCAGGTCATCTGTTGCACCCGTGTGCATGACTAAAACCACAGTCAGGTTTTCTTTGCTAAATGAGACAAAGTTTGTAAGAAGATAACATATCTTTTATTAATGCAGCTGCTCATGCAGGAAGAAAATTATCCATCGTTTTGGGTACATAAGCCATTTTTCTAACTATGAGGGAGACTTCACAGCAAGATACCTGAAGCACAGCCAGATTTTAGGTTGAAAATATAAAAACCAAAATGGCTGTATTTTGCAACAAGGCAGCAGCGCCCAGCCTGATGTTTCGGCACAAGGGATTTCCCTGGGTGCCTTTTACCTCCACCCCAGCTCATGAACCCAGCACTCAAGTGCCTGCTTTTTAATGGCACACCGCTCTTGGGAGGACATCTGACTACATCTAATCCATTTCCACTGCAAAGGGATCCCCCAGGTTTTACTGATTCGAGAAAAGGGAGCTTTGCCTTGTCTTCTGAATTAACTATCTTAAAAGAAGAAACAGGATGTGCTAATAATATACCCAAACTGCGATGCCAGAGCTGGGAATTTTCCATGCAGATACCCTTGCTGGATCCCAGAGATGCAGCAACTGTCCCACTTCATGAGCACAAGCAGTGCAAGTTGGGAAAAGACCCCAGAGACATCATCAGTGCTACGTGTTGTACTCATATGGAGAAATATTATTAATAGATCTCTAAAATGTCTAAAAGTGTACCGTAACTCTTTCCTAAGACACTAAGCCCCAGACTTAAAAAGTTCTGATATTTTTGCTTGTCCAAATATTTCAAGAAATTGAACATGTCTTGCTCTTAATACTGCACATAAAATATTCACAGTGACCTGCCTAAAACTGTATCTTTGAGATAAACTTTTTCCATGTCTTTTAACTAGGAAAGCTTCATCAATATTTTATCAGTGCAAGAAAAGCGTGGTTAAGCAGGTGGAGGATGTAGCTTCTACAGGCTTTCCTTGTCCACCGTCTATCCATGTGGTGGTGGATTGTCAAATATAACCTCAGCTGAGCGGTTGTAATGGAAGATGTTTGAATGTCCAAACCAGGGGAATATGTGCTCTAAGTCAATCCTACACTTGGAGCCAGCACCAACACGTTTCACAGGAGATGTTTACTGGCACGTACTCCAATGCCTAAAATAGGCAATGAGGAAATGTCCCTTCCAAAAGAAGATTTTGGCAATTACCTCATGTCTAGTTTACAGATCATCTGGTGTAGTTGGGCATGCTCTCGTTATTCCTGCAAATGACCAAACATCTGCTCAGCCCCTGCATGCACCAGTCTCATCGCAGCACGTCTTGCGCAAAAGCGGTTCCTTCCCTGCCTTAAGTCTGTAGCCTTTAGTGCCCTGTTGTGGAGGTGGGTACAAAAAGGGAAACAGTGAGTGCTTTTTGTCCAGGTATTGTTCTGGGCAGACTTTGCACGTGTACACACAGGTGTTTTGTACCACAGTCCTGACCCAAAAACCCATATAGATCTCAGTATCTCCCCTTGGTACAGGGCCACAGCAGGAACAGGCACCGTAGGGTTGCCCTGAGGGACGCTGCAGTGTGAAGGAGCTCGACCTGCCTCTCACGTCTGCAGTGAAAACGCTCTTTGCCTGACATGCAGTGGCAAGAGTGGAGCTGCTGTGACCTGCATAAGCAAACACCAGTAGAGCACAGAGCAAAATATTAGGAAGCTGTTAGGGGTACAGGTATTCACCTCTTCCATGTGAAAGCAAACCGCACCAGTGCACACTGTCTGCATAGACAGCACTTGCCAAAATGTCGAGGAAAGCATTGTGTACTCCATAGCAATGAAGAGGATTTTATTTCACTTCATCTTTAGCTTGCTTCCTCCTCTTCCTCCCCACAACTGAGCCCTTCAGCTGAAGGCAGAAGTCCAAGAACAGTAGTGTTTCGAGCCAAAGACTAAGCTCGCAGTTGGAAAACCAGAGCCCAGAGATGACAGGCTGCTCTATTTACCAACACAGGACACATAAAAACAAACCAAACCAAAATAACCTACTGCAATGTTTTTTGCTTCATATAGCAAGGAAAGCAAGTCTCCCGTGCACTCAGCTCTGATGTACTGCCATCAGGAATACCCTGAGAAGTCAGACGAAATTTATATAAAACACTGAAACCCTTGTGCACACGTTCTTGGTATAAATTCGAACCTCAAATGGGAATGTGATTTGAATTTAAACACTTAAAGCTGTGGCCTTAACAGTAAGCACTTTTGTACATTCATGCTTCTGCCACTGTCTTCAGTCTCCCATGGTCTTGAATGATGCGTTGTTTTTAAACAATTGGCTTCTTGTGTGCAGAAGAGCAGCCTGGCCCTCTCCCTTCCATTGTCTTTTATGTCCAGCAAGGAAGAAGGGTGGGATGAAAAAAAGAAAAGAGAGAGGGATTTCTATTAAAAGCACTACACTGATAAGGGTTTGATAGCAGCCTTCCCTGTGGCCAGATGAAACCTAATGCGTTATATTGGGCTAGGACTAGGAAAAATGATCACTTCAAAGTACCGCCTGTCTGTAGGATTACCTCCGTCACTTCAGACAGCAGCAGCTCCGTGGTATTCCCACTTTGCACCAGACCAGACCCTGCCACAGTCACCTTGTTTTAAGGACAGGAATTTGTTGAGCTGAGTAACACGGCAATGGTGCTTGGCAGCCACAATTAATGCTGAAGACAAACAGCTCTTTCCTAAATGCACACAACAGAACTAGCGACAGAGAGCCGAACTGGAAAAAGCAGGTGCTCCGGTGAGCACGGTGCTCTGGTGCTGTGTTAACTGTCCCGGCAGTTTTTTAATGCTTGAAGGTTTAAGGGCCAGATATTCCACAACCAGGCTTCAGTCCCTGCTGAAGCTGGCAGGAGCACCAGCCACATGGGAGGAAGGTGGGTGCCTTCCCTACAGGAGAAGGCTCAGAGACTCTGTAGGTAATAAATTGCCATTGGTGCTCATGCCAACCATCAGGATGGATCCACCTGTGTCTCTGGGGATCCGATTCAATCCAGGAATTAACTCCTTAGAGATCCCATTCTCAGTGCCACAGACAAGGGGTGCTGCATCTGAAGCAATTGCTCATCATCTATCCTACCTGTCACCGAGGTAATTCAGCACCGGAGTTCCGTAACTTCACCACATGCTGTTGTGTCTCTTTTCATTAATATTTTTACAACCACGTGTGTTTAACCTGGGCCAGCGCCAGGGACCACTGAAGATGGCTCTGTGTAGATTTCATAGAATCATAGAATCATAGAATATCCTGAGTTGGAAGGGACCCTTAAGGATCATCAAGTCCAACTCTTGACACCGCACAGGTCTACCCAGAAGTTCAGACCATGTGACTAAGTGCACAGTCCAATCGCTTCTTAAACTCAGTCAGGCTCGGTGCAGTGACCACTTCCCTGGGGAGTCTGTTCCAGTGTGCAACCACTCTCTCTGTGAAGAACCCCCTCCTGATGTCAAGCCTAAACTTCCCCTGCCTCAGCTTAACCCCGTTCCCGCGGGTCCTGTCGCTGGTGTTAATGGAGAAAAGGTCTCGTGCCTCTCGACACCCTCTTACGAGGAAGTTGTAGACTGCGATGAGGTCTCCCTTCAGCCTCCTCTTCTCCAGGCTGAACAGGCCCAGTGCCCTCAGCCGTTCCTCGTACGTCTTCCCCTCCAGGCCTTTCACCATCTTCGTAGCCCTCCTCTGGACACTCTCCAACAGTTTCACGTCCTTTTTATACTGTGGTGCCCAGAACTGCACACAGTACTCGAGGTGAGGTCGCACCAGCGCAGAGTAGAGCGGGACAATCACCTCCCTCGACCTACTAGCGATGCCGTGCTTGATGCACCCCAGGACATGGTTGGCCCTCCAGATTTAATGGTACTGTGGTGTGTATGATGGTGCTGTGTAGATATAAGGAGTAATTACGGTCTTGTTGCACTCATTTTTTGCCCACTATCCAAGGAGCAGAGAGATCAGAACCAGGTCCGCAGACTTTTTTTTTCCCACATGTATCTTCAAAGGTGGAGTGGAGGATTTAGGCTGCTATAAGCTAAGAGTTACCAAGGAAGGTCTTTCAAAATAAACTTGAAGAAACAAACCAATCAAACAGAAAACAATGCCCAATAATGTATTTAACATTTCTGTCTGCACATTTCCCCAGTTCTGGAACTGGCTGGGGATTTACCGCCTTGCTTTGGGATACAGACCACACATCAAACGAAGCCGTAATGGAGCATTAACAGAATTAACACACTCAAATTGCTTTGTAGGCTACAGTTAGACATTTCCATCCAGGATGACGGGATCACTTTCCTACAGTAATTAGTGGAGCAGCTGACATTGATTCTGTAAGTGACCTGCTTGTTGCCCCCACTGTGAATCAAAATTAGGTTAGCAGCCCCCCTACAGGTGTGGCATGCAACATGGAGGTTAAAAGCCCACAAAGTGCTTTGCTGACTCAAAACGAACCAAACTGCATCAAAAGGATTACACAGCATTTGGATCAGCCGCATGTGGTGAGGACCTGGGAGAGATCGTGGAGAAGGGAAGTGAATTGTGGAGATAATAAACAGTTCTTGGAAAGCGTGGAAATATTTATTACTAATTCCTCATGAAATTCACAGGGATCACAGGCTGCACATATGTGCTGTCCTTTCAAACACAACAGATGAAGAATTTATAAACAGAGATTGGATTTATTCTATTTTATTTTTTGATTTATGCAAGCCATTGCAGGGAGGATTGCTGTAAAAGCTTACTTTAGGAGAATGTCAGAAGCATCTCTCTGGCATCTCTCACAAATACGTTGTATGTCTTGCAGCATTTGTTGGGCTAAAGCAATGACCCCAGTATTCCAGCTTAACTATAACAGTCTTTAACCTTCATGGTTGCAGAATAAAGTTCCAAAGTGTGACGCAAATATATCCAGAGGACTTGTTAAAGTCCTTATTAAAGTCCAAACAAAACCAAGAGAGACCTGGTTTCTTTAAAAGTCTCATGGTTTCTCAGCTATTCTCAAGACGCTGTGGGGATCTAGCAAAATTTGTAGCACTTCATTTTCTTCAATTCTGTTACCAGCTTTTTCCTTCTTCCCTCTTTGTGCTATAGGTTGTGGCGAACCACAATTTTTAAATATTCATATAACCCCCCCATCCCACCTTACAAAATCAGTTCGCTTTCAAAAGACAAACTGTGACTCTTCTTGTCCCAGGAGTGATCTGTACTACCGAAATGTAATTATCACGCTTTTGGTGTCTTCTGCTTTTCACCCTACACGTGTTGGAGGTGTCAGCACGTACACAGTGGGGTACAAGCAGCAGCACCGCACACTGCTCCTCTGGCTGCCCGAGGTGGCTCCCAAAGCGGTGGAGCTTGCAGTAACTGTTAGCAGAGTCACAAATTAAGTGAAACCACCTGCTTATAACATGCCCAGAAGACCATCATTGCTCACCATTATCAGAGTTCACTGCTGGTGGAAGTGTTCACACCCAGGCATGGACACAGCTCAGGCATTGCAGTGCAGAGATGGAGTCTGGGGAAAGCCTGCACGACGACAGCCAGCGGTGGGTGTCAAACACCGCCTGGAAAATACTCACTGATCAGCGTTAGCCACCGGGAAACCATCCCTGTAACTTCACAAAAGCCAAGAAAAGCTGGAACATGGCAGTACCATCTTTGCTGGTATTCTACATGAGAGGTTATTTTTTCCTTTATTTGTTCCTCTCAAGTTTCTGAACTACAATGTAGCAGTATTGCGCAGTAATGCTCTTCTGTGTTTGTTAAGAGTTAACATTGCCAACAACAAAAAAGGCAAATAACAGTTAACTTTGTGGCTGTTGGCCACTGAGCAGGTTTTGTCACAAGAGCAGATCAGTGACAGTATTCTGCCAAGGCTTCAGACAAGGGAGGGAGACATTTACACCTCACTTAGAATATGTTCTTTCTCACAAGAGAGGACAACCAGGACGCTGTAGGGAGTACTGACTTTAAAGTATTAGCTATCAGCATCTTGCAGTGCCCACATCTGCAACAGAGGAGTTTTTGGAGCCCACTGGAGGTTGCAGACCCACTGACAGCAATATCAGTCACCTGGACTCACTAACCTACCTGTGTTCCTTCCAGTTGTCTTTTTTTTATTATTATTTTAAAGCATGTCCAAAACTTCCACCCTTAGGCCTTTCAGTAAGCAATGGAAGAAAGAGATCAATTTAGTTCCTAGGTAACAGTGCTATTAAAGTCGGTGCTATTAAAATGAACCCTAGTGCTGGGATTAACCCATTAGGGAACTCTAGCAAGACAAGCAAAAATGAATCACAGAATCACAGGATGGCCGAGGTTGGAAGGGGCCTCTGAAGCTCACCCAGTCCAACCCCCCTGCTGAGCAGGATCACCTAGAGCACATTGCACAGGATGGCATCCAGGTGGGTTTTGGGTATCTCCAGAGAAGGAGACTGCACAGCCTCTCTGGGCAACCTGTCCCAGAGCTCTGTCACCCTCACAGTTGAGAAATGCCCCATCATATTGGGCCAGAACCTCCTGCGCTTCAGTTTGAGCCCCTTGCCTCTTGTCCTGTCACTGGAAAGGGTCTGGTTCCACCCTCTTGACACCCTCCCTTCAGATATTTATATGAACAGGGCCAAGAAGCTGGTATCTGGTTCTGCCACCAGCTGCATTGCTGTTCTTTACGCCCTCTCTTTTGTGCTCAAGTCCTGCCACTCGTTCACCGACAGGCAGGGTCTGTCTTAGAAGGCTTGAGGAACGGGGTTATTCACCAGAGATCGACTGCTTTTATTTTAAACACAGTTGTTGTAGCAATGCCCTTCTCCCTGAATTATGCTTCCAGTTATGTTATGACACCACCACTCAAAAAAAAAAAAAAAACAAGCCCTAGTTCATAGTTCTGGAATTCCTAAATATCACAGTTATTCTTGAGAAGCTGATCATCATCTTGAGGTGTTTTCCAGACTTAATAATTCTATCATCATCTGGTAATGATTCTTCCCATATTTACATGGTTAGAGATTACGCAACTGACAGCATACTGTCTACAAAGTCAATCTGCCTACAAAGTAAATCATGGCTGCAATTTCCACATACATTACATGTGACTGTGAATAAGCAAGACTAAAGACTAAGAAACTCTCGAGAAACCGTAAAATTGCACTGGTAGGAGATTCTCCTCAATCCTTAAGCAATAATGCATCGAATTTTGGGAAAGCAGGAGACATGGGTTTCCTTCTAACCACTGAAGAAAGGATATCCACCAGTTTCTCGTGAAGCAAGAGCAGACATTTGTCGAGATGGTGGCTGCGATATCAGTTGTTCATCAACAACATCCCCCCCAAACACAAGATGCACACAAAATTAGGGCAGTGTCCAGACCATTTGTTCTAAGTGCCGAAGTGACCAACTGCAACTGGATCGTTTGTGTCTGAAAAATAACTGCTGAACACGTCCTGTTCTCCCTGCAGGCCTGTATCTCAGGAAAGAAAAAGTCATCAAAAACACAAATACTTTCATATTTAGTTATCCTGATTATCATTCGTATCCAGGCACTAGTGCATAACATGGCATTTTGAGATAAAACCACTGCTTGTATTTGCTTGTATAGATTAAAACACATCAGTTCAATAGTTCTGAGTTCAGGTCTTTGTGCATATGAAAAGTTGACTGGGAACTGGTTTTCCTGACGCAGTATTTGGCAATGCAAACACAACACAACCTTTTGGAGTTATTTTATAAGTGCATTAATAGCAGCAAGAGTGCAGGTTATCTGCCTACGCAGCCCGTAATGAACATTTTTTTCTGCTGTGTTTAGACTTACTTATTTGTGATTTGCGTATGTGTGTCATTCCTTTAACACAGCTGCACAAGTCAGACCCTAAGCTGGTATCACCGTACAGAGCTGTATTGGAGTAAACGAGGAAAAGCCAAACTATGGCAGCTGTAAATCTGATTCTGCATTCTTATAATGCAAGGGTGCTTCATTTATATTTAAATTAGCAACACAGAAAATGGGAACTGAAGGAGAGAATCATTATCGTAAGTATGAACTAGAATAACCAGGCAATGTTTAAAAAAATAATAATTAAAAAACCATCTTTCTTTATAGGTAAGTTAGAAATCCTTGTGCTAAGTGTCATTAAGCTGAATGCACTGTTGTTTTTTTGTTTGTTTTTTAGTTTACTTTTCATGATTTCCATCTAGTATTTACTGACACAGATGGAGAAGACTGCAAGGTGATCCATAAAGAATCTCAGCCCAAGGAGTAAAAGCACGATAGAGATTACTCCATAGTTTCCCAAAAGCACACTGGAAGGTCATGTTTCAGAGGCAAAAAAATAATTTCACATAGATTCTTGCAATTTTCACAAACTCTTAAGTGTATCTCTATGTGACATTCCTGCAGCACTCACATGTATTAATTTTTCCATAATTCAGAGCAGAGAACTGGAATAGGTTCACCTTAAGTAAAAATCCTTGGTATAAAATTTAGTGTTGTGTCTTGAAATGACAAGAAGTCTAGGAATTTTGGCTTTGTGAGCTTAGAGCAGCTGATACTTCTGCTTCATTAAACAGGACCTCTTAGCAGTAGAGAGCTCTTGTCCAGTACTCTCCAGATAAAGATTTAAAAAAGGAATTTCAGAGCAATCCATCCAGACTGTTGGTGTGGAATAGAAGGAAAGAAATGCTACCAATGCTACAGAGCTGGTGGGCACAGGAGCATAAGAGAAATTGAACAAGACAGAGTTCAGCAATGCGCACACAATCAAGCAAGAGTTCCCACACGTCTTCCTCATGGCTCAGTAGCCTTTGGATGAGGTGCACAAACATACTTTTGAATTGCTAAATCCATATAATCATTTAGAATATTTTCCTGCTGTGAAAGGATGGGTAAGAGTGTCTAGACACTAAGAGGCCAAGTCTATTGAAGCCAGCAGGATCTGTCCCCATGGTGCTGTCAGCTCTACAAAATGCCACAGCTGCAGGCTCTGGCTCTCCAGCTGTGCTGTGCAGAAGCAAACTGCCAATGTTCCTACCTATAACAAAACAGAGCTTTAAGTGATGATGAAAACTGATTTTTATTTTTTTGGAACTATCTCTTCAGCTCTCCAGCATAATCCAGTGGATCTTCTCCAAAAGCCTGTTATGACAGCATACCCAGAAATGTGTGAAATGGTGGTCTGTCTCCCATGGATACTGGCTATCAAGAATGAGGGATTCCAGACCAGGGCTCTTGCAGGGCAAATTTCTGTTGCCTTTTTGTCCCCTCACCTTCCTCTGCAGAAGAGAAATGGTCAGCAGTAACATTAGGAAGTGAACCCGATACATCACCTGGGGGCCAAAGGGCATTTCATGGGTGGCATTTTTGCTAACTATTGCTCTTGTGGATGAGTAAAACAGTCTCACTTGGAGCTGAATCTATATTCGTGAGACCATCAAAAGACCAAGACAACTGTATGACAACCCTGTTTTCTGCTTTCAGAGAAAGCCATTTAACAACAGTGCGTTGATTATGATGCAAGCTGAAGATTATAAATATTTTATACTGAACACAAACACTGTGTTTTGTCAGTTCGACTTTCCTAAGACAACAACGCCACGTACAAGACAGCTCCAAGACTGGCTTCGGAAGACCAAGAGAAAGTTGCCTTTTCCAGAGCGCTAGAAGGTAACTGTGGCATTGAAGGCTTTTCTCAGTTCCTCATTGTGGTTTGCAGCATAAGGAAATAATGTCAAGCTTTTAGGAGCTACTTGCTCTTAAGAACTTCAGGCCCCCTGGTAGGTTTTTTAAAAATATATTTTTATGACATATATTTGACAAAAACAACATGGAGCTGTAGCTTCGAGCTAGTGTTTATAGGTGTTACACCTTCTGTAATGAGAAGAAAAATGAGCATTGCAGCTCTCATAATGAAGAGAAATCATGGATCTCTTGAGTTGCTGTTAAGTCTGGATGTGCAGAGCTTGTTCTTTATCACCGTACTATTCACCAGAAAGCTGTTATTGCAGACATCTCCAATGCAATGAGAATCGTTGGGAAGTCTGTAAAGTTCCTTAATCTCAGAACAAATTTGCCATTGCCTGTTGGAGACTTTTCTGACAAAATGAAAATGTGGAGAATTTTCTTTCAACAGCATTTTGATAGCTGAGCAGATGTCAGCCTACAGTGATTTTTCATGTTATTAAAGAAATGGATGAAGTTGGGAATCAGAAGGAAGAAGGCTTAGTCTAGCCAAACTACTCTGAGTGATTGTTTAATCTAGCTTTCTCAGCTGATGCTGCTCAGGTAATGTTTCTTTAGTTAACTCAAACTAATGCACAAAGCCAGAGAAAATTTGTATTTTACCTACTTAGAGCTGAGAAAAAAAAAGAAACTGTTGAAGAACAATACAAAAAGCCAGCAGTGAAAAAAGGTAGGGAAAGCAATCTGCACTTGAGTGAATACTTGAAGATCACAGAATATTTATAATTAGGATTCAGTTACTGTTTCTCAGATTTCAGGTCCCAAGAGCAACCATTTGCTATTTTCCAAGGTCCTTATACTTGTGACTCAGGCAGTACTACAGTACAGAGTTCCAGCTCCAGCTGCTAGAGTTCATTGACTTCAAGTAAGTATAGAGGCAAAGGTTTGAATGAAGTACAGCTGGTTTCTGTTAAAGGCTGCTATTACGAGCTGTACAGTGCTTATTTGGTTCTACCATTACCACTGTTGAATCTCTCCCTACAGAAAAATTAGGAAATAGTTTCCACCTTGAATATACATTCAGAAGCCTAAATACTGATCACCACTGATCAATGCTGACTTTCATCCAAACTCTTGCACTGTGACCTGCACAAATCCTATTCATACACCAGCTGATTAGTAATGTAACTCTGCACAAGTAGACATGGTGCATCAGTTTAACAAAAAGGTGCTGGATTGCAGTGGACATGCTTTAGCAGCTGTTAGACAAATGCCCTATGCATTAAGTAACAAAAACAAAACAAACTTGAGGACTTAGTTTTTAAAGACTTACTCCTGAAATCTCCACGGATGCAGCGGAACAGGCTGTGCAACACTCTGTCCTCCATCAACCCAAGCTGGTGATGCTGCCTACAGCAGGAGCAGGACTGTGCCAGTTCTTGCTGGTACAGGAATAACCTATGATACATCCATATTACAAAGAAAACAAAGATTAGCTATTTCAACCCATTCCTACAATTTTACATGCAGTAAGATATTATTTGCTACACGTAGGGTAATTCCCATAAAGGACACCATGGTTAAGTGGCAAATTAATTTGCTGCTTACATTCACTAGCTCTTCCAGCTGGCTTAATTCTCATCAGCCACCATAATTTATTAACAGTGAGGTGAGAAAAGACATGAATCAGCTTAATGTGCTATAAGTAGGGCATTGTCATGGCAACAAGATGCGGACTGTTTTCTACTGTTTATGTATGGTTTGTTTTGTACTCAATCTTAAGATACTGCTTGAAACAACTAGAATTAGAAACATCTTTTTCTTTTCAACTTTTTTTTTCACTTCAGTGTATTTTTAAAAAATATCAAAATAAGCATGTGGAAAGCTCTGAAGCATCTCTCCAGGAAAATAGCTAGCTATACCCTGTCTAATGAGTCTTCCTAGAAACAGAAGCCTTTATTCTGATCTCACAACCATTTTCTCACATTGTCACACAACTGATTCCATGCATTAACTCCGGGTTTACAGCAGTCTGAGATCAAAATCAGACCATTCCTGTTCCATTCTCCACATATGGCTAATAAGTGGGGAAAAATTTAAACAGTGTTATTGAAAAAAAAAAAAAGGAAAAAAAATGTTTTGTAACATTAATATATTTTACTTAGCACAGAATGTGGGAAAACAATTAAGGATGTTGCATTTTTACAGACTCACAATGGGGAAGCATGAAGTTAAAAATTCAAAATGAATTGTAAATGATTTGTATTGCCTTCAGTGGCTTTTATACAACCAGATTTTCATCCAAAGTTCATTATTTACTACCTTGCTGCATAAAGGGAATGGTAGGAATGCTAACACAGCACATTGAAAAACAATTACCAATATTACTGGTCTGATTCCTTTTTTTTACACTACCTCAGGAATCTGATATTAAATAACTAATGAAAATCAAAACATCTCTAAGATGTCTCAAGGAGAACATACGGAATAATGAAACTCCTTTCATGAAAAAAATTGCAAGCTTAAAATATGGCTTTGTTCTGAGTAAGTACAATTTTCCCCATTCAGTGCTCATTAATTTTTTTAATATGTCTGCTTTTATATTACCCTAGGTATTTGTTTGCATAATAAGTAGGTCAACAGGCAACTGGGCTATACCATAGCACAAAATAAAACTGTTCTTATCTAGCAACCTGAGAAAAAATAATAAACAATATAATCTTGAACTCAAAACTTCTGTTAAGATACAATTGCAAATGTTTAATTGAACACCACTAAATGATACCTGCTGAGGTCTACCATAGGAGTTAATTAAGAAATGAAGCCTTACCTAAAGGTTCAATGGATTAGTTCATTCAATGTTGCTAACAGCCCCAAACACACTCAGGTTGGTAGCAGTTAATTAAAAATGCTTATGGAGGCCTAGCTGGGAAACACCAGTCCTGTTTTCAACATTTCTTTACAGGGCTACATGCATCTCTCATTGAGCCTCAGCTGCAAGATGTTGGCACAACCATTACCAGGGCAAAAACAGAATCATCAGTCCATACTTGGCTTTGGCTAGCACATCACTCAGTGCCATTGCAGGCAAATATTGCCTCCTAGACATTTCTCCAGTGGGAAATATTTTGTGCACACTTCACAAAATCTATGCAGTCACTGAGAAACAGCGGTGCCTTTCCCCAGGAGCTGGTCCTAAGGACTGTAGCCTACCCTGTGAGCACCGTCCTACACAGCTAGCACCTTCTAGCAACAACGAATAAGCTGTCAGACATCCATATAATCGGACAATGTGTCCAGTCCTTCCCTGGCTACCTTTCCTTGATCAAGCTATGCCTTGCATTCTTTAAGGTGGCATTATCAGTATCTAATGGGCAGATTACATTTCAGCTGTCTTCTCCCTGAACAGAAGGTGATCATAGCTAGCTTGGAAGGGAAAGGACATTTTCAGAACTGGCTTGTGATCTTTTTTCCTTCCTTAGATGTAAAAAGACAGCCTGAACAGTTTCCACCTCCCTGATATCTTTGACTGCTCAGAGCCACAGGGCATGTCCATCACATTGGTAAGGTCCCGACTGTGTGGGTGGGAATACTCATCATTCACAAGACTTCCCGCACTCACACAGTGAATCATTTTCGGTGGTAGAGAAGTGCTAACAGCAACACCTGAAAGAATTTATTATTATTTTTTTTTCTTCCCAGCATTAAAGAGCATGGGCATTGCTATACAGGTCCTGGGTAAATGCAGGTAGCTGGTGTGACTCCTGTGCTCATCCTGACTAAGTGCACTGAGTGAGAGTCCATTACTACAAAATAAATCTCTGCCCTTTTGCAGTTACCTGATGCTTTTCTCACACTGAAAACAAAGCATATACAGCCTCACCATTCCCAAAGCTAACCCTTTTGTCAAAAAATTAATATACAGATACTAAATCCTTCTGTGCAGTTTTCAGTTTCTTGTAGGAAGCAGTAACTAATAATGTACTACTTATTTGTTGTTTGATCCCAAATCAGTCTTTTTACCTTCCTGTGATCCTTGTAACTGGAACATTCTGGTTCAAGAGTCCACCAGAGGAACGGGACTTTGGAAAATCCTTCATTATTTACCTTAGCTCTGAGCGTGTTATTTAGAATTACATTTTCACCTTAATAGGAAGTATCACTGGAAACATCTTTCTTCAACAGTCACACACATCTGCCAAGTCCTGACAAAATGGCAGGGGAAGAGAGAAAACAAGATGGAAGTTATGGTTCCCAAGATGGGGAGGAAGAGGAGGTACCTGGGCTTAGTTTGTCTCTTATTGGCCATCTGACGTTGAAATCAAGCCCTAGGAGACATGGATCTGGGCAGACATTTGCAGAAATTGCTAGAAGAACTGCCAGTCCCATGGGAAACAACAGGAGGTGGATACTTCCTTCTGAATGTTGTGCACCAGCCCCTGCATTATGGAAAGGGCTTCACCAAGAGGTAGGCCAGGATATTTTATTTATCCAAACCCAGGGGTACTTTGAAATCATCTTGCTGCAGCACTTACATCCCAATAAGGAAATACTGCTTCTGTTGGTAAAAAATTATTTCAGGAGGTTACTTTGAAATGAGGAATTAACCCTGATATGTGGAGCCATGGGAGACCCTTGCCCTCTGGGAAGCTTAGGCTTCAAAACAGAGGTTCAGGAGACTGTGGTGAGGAGCCAGCTCTCCAGCAGCTGGAAGGAATCCCTCTGAATTTACTTTCAGGAAATGACATTGCATGTAGGACTAGACTACTGACAGAGAATTAACATACGGAAATACACAAAAATGAAGAATTCATCTCGCACAGCATTCATTCCATATAATTTAAAAGATAATGAATCCTTAAAAGCAGGCACTATTTAGCATAACATACAAAATTTTGCAAGAGACTTCATGTGTAGAGGACAACTGCTGGGAATGGCTTAATAGGTAAGACTTTCAAAAGATCTAAAAGGATCACCTTGAATGGGAATTGCAAGTAGATGCAAAGAAAACCCTGAGAGGGCTTGCAGAATTTGCTGTGCTACCTGCCATATTTGCCACAAAAATATTATCTGCTGTGGGGAAGATACACTCCTCCTGGCAATGCTACACAAAATACTGTTAATTATATTTCTGAAGAAAATGTGATTTATCTCACTAAAGCATCTTGCAGTCCCAGTGTTAGAAATAGCATCTCTTGTAAGGTCATCTTTAGGTCTAATGTTAGTGGTGCTGGAAATACAACCCAGCAGTGAGTTTCTGTACAGAAGAGCATATATCTCAGTTTTGGAGTCAAGCTTCCTCATACTGCTCACACTAAAATAAACTTACTGATTAAATTAAGGCAACACACATGGCTGATGGGGAAGATTAATCATTTCATAAAATCATAAGAAAATAAAAGTTCATTTAGGCAATATTATCAGAGTTTCCTTAAATATGTTTAAAACGTTGTGTTAATAAGTATTTCTCATGATACACCAAGCACGCCCCAGTAAAATCTGAGGTTACTTGCATTGCTGGCACCACTCTAGTTTACAGTTTGTGCCCATTTCCTTGGGGACTGATAAGCATCTGGAGAATATCAAGTTCATTAGAATTGCTCTCTTAATTTACCTCTTAATGCTTTCCAAGATAATCATCAGGGAGAGAAGGGCAGAAAAGACTTCTTCCCACCCTATAAAATGTTCTGAGCCGTGAAAAGCGTTTCTGTTCTCTGGTGCACCCAGCCTAGCCCAGCGAGGAGGAGAGGGCAGACCAGGGCTGGTGGTACCCAGGAGAGCAATAGGGGTTATCCATCTGCCTGCAAGCCTAACCCAGACTGGTTTCCTTCTTCACCCAAGCCCAGCAGACCGCTTGGACCTTCTTCACCCGTGTCCTTGCTCACTGCAACCACCCGCAGTGTTCAGACGGGAAAAGCACAGGAGAACTGCCAGGCCTTCTTGGGCTTGTACTATTTGTGAAAAGCAGCCATAACAGACACCAACTCAGGGCTACGTTGTGTGTCAGTGGTATGCCCCAGGGAAATTTTTGGCTCGGACTTTCCAAGAAGAACCCACTTGACTGGAAAAGTAGTGGTGACACAGCATTTTGGCGGGGAAGGAGAGGCCCCAGAGAGCACACAGCCCGTGTGGAGGGGCCTGCGCCTTCAGGCTCAGAGCCACCAGCTCTGGCCTGGCCACAGCTTTGGGCAGGGAAATTCAGAAATTAAAAATTAAAGTTTGCCATCTAGTGGTAGGCCTCAGAAGATGCTTTTGCGTGCAGCCATCCCAGCCCTACAATTTTTAGGTGATCGGTATAAGATGTCTGAAATAAACGATATATTCATTTTTATTAACACCGTATGGCCCATCTTGCTTTATTCTTGGTAAACTACCTGTTCATACATAGCATTACAGCTGGATCTGGAGGAGCCTGACTCTGACAGCTGCAGGACATGGTTATATGTATTCAACTATGGATGACTTAAGAAAAAAAAAAACTTCTAAAAATTCACTGTAATATGAAAATGAGACAATACACAATCATTTCCCACCGGTGTCTTGTCTTGACTGGGTCAGTGGTAATTCTTGGGGGATTGCCTCTATCTTTTTCTTAAATATTTAATTCCCCCTCCCCTTTGAATTAGCCATGCTTGCAAATGACACATTTGTACTGAGTTTGTATGATATTCCCTTTTTCAGACCAAAACTGCCAGGAGCATCTGCAGAAGCATGTCCTCCTTGCAAGAGTTCCTGAGAGCTTCCTTTGAGCAGTGCATGTTGCCTATGTGGGATCCACTGTGCCTATAGGATTGCTATGGAGATCTCCTCCACTGGCATCATTCATGAGAAGGAATGACATGAGGTAACATGGAATTTGGACAAGGGAAGAAGAGGTTGAGGATCCTTCATGGAGAAACTCAGCAAAGAATGTTAACTTAGGTAAGGGCCTGGACAGGGGGGAAAAGGAAGGTCTGGGAGGTGATGGGGAGTGTGATCTACTTTGGTGTCCAGATTGCAATTAAAGAACTCCAATCATCCAGAATGATAGCTACACTATCTCTTGTTCTCCACACACAATACTTCTGTTAGCGGATCTCCAGGTGGGATTAGCAATTTTTGCAGCATAATCACATTGTCAAGTCATACTTAATTTACGAACCACTATACACACAGATCATTTTCTCATATTGATGCTGAGCTGATTATTTCCCATTTTGTATTTATGCATTTGATATCTCCCTCTGCAGTATAGCACTTTGCACTTACCGTTAGTGAACTTCATCTTGTTGATCTGAGACCATCTCTTCAATTTATCATTTTGCATTATGATCCTGCCTGCCAGAGCAGGTTTTATAAGTGTACTCTATATTTATCCTCCAAATAACTAATACAAATATTGACTAAAATCAGTCCTAAAGATCTCTGCAGAAAGTTCTTCTGAAATTTACTTCCAGTTTGACATTGAGTCATTGGCAATAATTCTTTGACAGTTTTTTTTTCATCTATTTGTGTACACAATCATGTAAAAATCCTGATTTTGTATAAACTGCATTTTATAAGCTTAAATATACAAATATAGGTTACTAGCACCAAAAATTATCAAATATATTGTCTACTATTTCTTCCAGTCATCAGTATTTAGAACATAGACATATATGTTCTACTCTAAAACTGTGCCAGTACAGTTCTGCTAAAAATTAACAATTTGATCCCCTCCTTTAAGTGTAATAATTTCTTTAGATGAGAATTGTCTTCCCTTTAAAGAACTGATGAGTAAGCCACTAAATTTATGCTGAAAGCTGAGGACCAAAAAAAAATAAGAGAGAAAAGAAAGAAAAAAGAAAAAAGAAAGTCCTGAACCTTCAAGTTTGACTTTGTGTGCAGTTTCAGCACAACAAAAATATTTGCTGATGATGTAGATGCTCCTTAATATAGCACACAGGACAAAGATGATGCAAGCGCCTATTAAGCCTAAGATAGAACCCCTACACTTCTGATAAAAACTGAAAAAGAAAAAAAAATAAAAAAGAAGGACTTAATAACCATAACTGTGTCAGTTTTACTGCTAGAACATAATTAGATCAGAAGAGTGGGATTTCAAAATGTCCACAGCATAACTGCTTCCTGCTATTTAGGCAATCTGTTTCTGATTCAGAAGTTGCAGTTCATCTTAAAATTTTATGTGTAAGAACCTCTTCAGGGTCTATACCCACGGAGTGGGAGCAGGAAGATGTTCCTTCCCAGCCTCCAGATTTTGTAGTTTGCAGAGCAAAAGTATTCATCTCAACCGGAATAATAATAATAATAATAATCACATGCTTATAAAAGGACTTGGCATTTCACTGCAGTAGATCACCCACATATAATACTTCTGTTTTATGAGACAGGCTGGAGAGCTTCAGGGATGCCATCAATCTGGGACTTAGCATCTGCATACCAGCCCTCTCAGATAGGTACTTAGGAAGAGAACAAGAAAATTTTGACCATAAGCCTCCAATGGAAACTAGGGTATTAGTCAGCAATATTTTCCCATTAAAAAAAAAAAAAAAAACATTAAGGGAATGCAATCAAGGAGGGAAGCTGGGAAACAGCTTGAGAGATGGGGCCAGCAAAGCCATGAGCAATGAGGAGGTAGGAGGGACTCAGGGCCAGTCCTGCTATTCTGGGGGGGAATGGGTGGTCACACTGCTTTCCTCTTCTTGTTTCCCACTGCTTTTTCTGCCTAACCAATGCCACTGACAGCAGGGTTTCAGGAGCAGTTTGTAGGTGGCTGCAAGACAGCACAAGTGGACCCAATGGGATGTCCCATGGAATTCATAACTGAATCCAAAGATGAATCACACCAGTTCTGATTCAGCTGTCATGTATAGCCAGTGTAGGTGTTTATTATGACTGTATTAGGCTTCAAAGGAGTAAATCACACAAAAGCCAGGCTGGCGGAGTTTCCAGTGAACAGCAGTTTGGGTAATGCAGTTCAGATCCCCTTCTCAAGTTACAGCCTTTTTTTTCCTTGAAGGAGGCTTGGCTGTAAACTCTTCCCAGCTCTCTGCTAATTCCTAAGGATAACACGAGTCTCGGGGAGGCACACGCATGACTCAGAAGAGGAAATAGTGCCCATGGTAGGAAGCAGAGAGAGCGTGATCCTCCCTGCCTCCCCCGGCACACGCTGCCCTACCCGCTAGGTGTCCCTGCGAGCCAGGCGAACAGCACGCCGCAGGGCTGCCTCGCTTCGAGCCACTGGGCTGCAGCTGAAACGCCAAGTCGCAGCCCGGGAAATACGTGTGAAATTACTTCTCCTCCTCCTCCTCCTCCTCCTCTTCCTCCTCCTCCTCCTCCT